>JBAMHX010000014.1:21265509-21284883 GCA_037177515.1 Pseudomugil tenellus
GTTTCAGGACAGGATTTAGCTCTAAATAAACCCCTGTGAATTAATGAACAGTGATCGTATTTATAGAGTGCCTATAGCAGAAACTGCTCTTTCATATGACTCTCTTAGGTTACTTATCATTTATAATCAGTAGATTAAATGCAGACTGTTTGAGTTCATGGGGACACATATTAATGTTCAGGCTGATGTTTGCTTGCAAGGTGAATGACACAGATACTGAAAACAAGATATTTTCTGATTAGGTGTCAGAGTAAATGTGTATCACCCCATTTACTTTGATTCGAAGCTTTCTTTCCTCTGCTGCACAAGCAGGGGAAAATGTAGATTTTAGTACCTAAATGTCACACTTGTACCATGACAGCATGTTGAGTTTATAAAATATGCTCTTTTTCTTCAGTTCTTAAGGTAAAACGCTGGAAAAGAGACCTTCTAAACAGTCATACAAGGAGGGAATACAGAGGGGAAAATGTGTCAGTGCAGCTTAGCTGTCGAGATGTGTGGGGGGGTTGTGAGAGCAAAGACAAAGCTGTAATGCGCTCCTCCCAGTGCATCACTTCTGACAGGAATGAGACATAGTGTGGGTACAAGATTGTCACCAGGCAACAAAATTCTTGCACTAATGGTTTTGCTTAAGACAAATGCTGAAACATATTGAAATCTGCAAACCACCAGAAGGAGGAGCATCCTTGAAGCAAGAACTGAGTTTAAGTAAATGACACAATAAGGATGAGGAGGATGACTTTTTATGTACAACTGCTGTATGTTGACAGAAAAAAAATCTTAAATCAGGGAAGAATTTTAGGGCGCATCTCATGAATATCTGTTGCACTGACACACAGGGCGTGTATAATATTTGTTGTTTCGACTCCCTGAAACTACCAGTAAAAACAGATGGCACAAGCCTGCGGAAATTTACAACAGTGCTGCTCCAAATGCAGGAAGAAAAATAGTGAATTAAAAGTCTCTGTTTAGAGTTTTATGCCTCCTGGTGCTGAAAACAAACCCTGAATTATCATACAAACAAGACAGGCCATGTGTGTGTGTGTGCATGTGTGTGTGTGCGCGCTAGGTACAAAATGCTGATAGGAACAGAAACTAAATCAGATCTCAAATTAAATTCAGGTGACATGAAGAGAGCAAAGAAGAAATAAACATGATTTGTAATTAACTTTTGCTGCACTAACTTGCTCTGTTACATGAAGACTTTAGGATTAAGATGACAGCAGCACCCTGTAACCTTCAAGTTCTGCCATCACTCAGTCAAATCATCTCTGAAAACAAATGTAAAAAGCTAGATTATGCAGATCTTATAGGTTCCCAGACATTTTAAAAAGAATCTGTCTAATAGTGAATGTATTTTTAAATATCCTTTTTTCTTAAATGAGTCAACAGCAGGGTTATGTCTCAGCAGGGTGGCAGAGATGGAGCAAACAGAAAATGTTACATAATGCAAAAGGCCCAGTCCTCCAGCTCAATAACACGGTGCTACGCTACATTACCCCCTAAACCTCGAACCCACTGGCGCCAACTCTCATGGGAACCAGACACATTAGTGATACATTTATTTCAGTATGGGACTTGCCAGATAAAATGCCCTGCAAGATGTTGATAGACAGACTGCAAATCGTAGCTATAGTTACTGTAGCTGCATCACATGCTCCCCACGTTTCCCTCAGGGCTTTGTCCGCTACACTTCCAAATGTTCAAATGGTAACAGCAGTTTGATGAAATATGAATCGCGTTTCATTCATGTTTCGATTCAAGCTCAGTGGTCATGTTTGACTGAATGAATTACGTGAAGGTGGTGAAGGATTTCACTGTGTGTATATGGGAACTCACAAAAGTATTCACACAAAAATTTAAACATGGAATACAAGGCCGAAATTGAAAACCTTATCCAAGCATCCCTATTCAAAACACATCTTGACAGGACAGAGTACAATACCAATGCATGGATGCCATAACATTCGCTAAATTTGCATAACTTGGTGAGATAAGATCAATTTTGGAGGATGTTTTCTTTTTATGTTTCATGTATTTCTGCATCCTCATTCATGACATATGATATCTTACTCAAATAAAATATTACACATAAAAAGGTTAATAAATTGGTAAAAATGAAGGACAAAAAAGTATTAAGTTTGAGCTGGTAATTGGGATTGAACTAAAGTAGGTGGAACACTAGTTTTTTATGCTGTAGTGATCAGCAAACCTTTTTACACTTAAAAGTAGATTACATTGGGTACAATTAGGGATTTGGTTCAGCAGGGGGTTGCAACAGCCTGTTTGACTTTTTTTTCACACTGCGCTTCATCAAACAAACCAAACTATTTAAATAATGCATTTCCCTCGTAGCCTAAGGTGTCAGTGCATCAAGAATTCGTGGAGAAGACAAGACCAACAAGAAATTTCTGTTTTTGCTAATGATCTGTGCTTTACTTCCTACTGGTGGTTATTGAGCACAATCAAAGTCCGCTATGTTTGGGGTATTGTGAATGTGCAAAGGAATTCTGATTGGGATCAAAGAAGTGGGCTTGGTCTGCCTACAAACGCAGATCTCAATCCGTTTCAAGCAGACTACGAAACAAAGTGCGTTGTGGCATCAGCACAAAGCATCACGAGTAAACACAGCCAAAACAAACATGTATGCCAGGAGATAGGCTGCTCTGAATGGGAGAAATAACTCACACTCAGACATTGGTGAAATTCTTTTTATAGAAAATTCAGATCAGACCAGGATCTGATGCAGTTCCACATTTTCTTGCCTCTGGTGGAGAGTAAAACATGTTTTTAAAAAGTCCAATTTGTTAGTGAAGTGCAGCGCTAATGAACTGGACAGAGTCGGACAGAGACTAGTGGACTATCGTGATGTGAATGTAACCTTAAAATAAACTAAGTATTATGTTTTTAAAGACCAGAGCTTCACACCTCCTCAAATATACCTGTTAAGTTGACAAAAAAGGGAATCCTTCATGATGGGTGTTGATAGTATTAAAAAATAAGATAAAATAAATAAAACATTATTATTGGCTTTTTAAAATGTTATACTTACTCATCTCTTAATTGAAGAACACGGAGAGCCAACACTTCTGCCCTGTATTATCCAGACTTGAAATGCTAAATGTGATGTCTGTGCCGGACTCCATCCCAAAAGCCCTAGAAACATCCTTTTGAAGAACTATTTCACAAGCTTTGGAATTTATTACAGAGATAACAGACTCTTAAAATATTTACTTTTATTATCTGGCGGTGTCTGTCTTTTTTTCCTGTGGTCATGATTCAGGTCAATTCAAACAGCAACTTATGAAAACAGCGTCTGATACTGATTTATTGAAACTGATTATTATTTATTCTCCGACTGAGTTATTAATTATATTACATCATAAGTTTACTTTTATGCCTCTAGCTTTACTGAGGTAAGCTACAAAATAGAAGATGATGCCCCGAGGAAAACAAGTATTAATTATTATGTTAATTTATGATGCATATTCCACAACATGTCACACCATCATATGAAGTCATAAGTTTGAATTATATGATATGTCTATCTTCCACTGTTCAAGCTCAGAGTAGCAGACTCATGAAGTCAATATTCAGAATTGGACGAAAAATCTTTTAGCAAAAGCAAGGAGAAACATTCCCAACCCTCTGGTTGAAAGGAAATAAAAGAAGGAGCCCCTGAGAGCGGTCCGTTTTGAACAAACGTCCTACCCCTGTGCCCTGAGGACACCGAGATTAACGTCGGTGACAATTAGGTCGAACCAATCTACAACCGTGAAACACAGCCTTTGTGACCATGTTTTTGAAGTTAGCCACTGACCCTTTTTATTGTCTTTTCCTCTGGGGATGACATTCAATCAGAGGATTCACTCCTCTCCATGTCCACCAGATTCACAAAGCTCCTCCTGGCACCACAACTAAGAGGAGCCAAAAGTCCATGAAATCCTTTCCTGAAGGATTCATGATGGATTTAGGCTCTAAGACACTGTTTGCAAACATGGAGCATATAAACAGGAAGATGGCTGCACACTGGCAGCTATTAGCACAGAAGGTTTTTACAAAATGGCACCAGAAATACTTCCGACATGAAGTGAATTATGACCGTCCCACTTTATAACTAATGCGCAGCTAACAGCCGAAATGTGTCTGGAGACTGCTATGACATTTAGACTTGTTTTGAGTGTGATGCACATACTAACAGATTTTTTAACTTGGGCATATCTCTTCCAATCTTCCCACCTTTTACTAACCAAGGTGTTGTGTTGCTAATCAACTAAGGCAAAGTTTTGACCATTTACATGACAGTAATTCTTTTGCTTAAACGTTGCATAATTGGAGAAATGCCTCTTAATGGATTTTTCCCTTTTGCCATTCCAGGAGGCAGGTTGAGATTCCAGTTCCCTGCGTCAGCCGTCTTCTCCCTTGAGGCCTGCAGCAGAGTGGATAAGCTGATGCCTCCTTCTAGTTTAGGTATTGCAGTCCAAGGCCACCTTTCTATCCGCTCTTCAAATAAACCCTGAAGACCCAGTGATTACATCTCTCTTAGCAAACCAGAGCAAAAAGGACAGAGGCTTTCCTGGCACCAATGTTTTTCTATATATCCAGATGACAAGAGCACAATATATTTGCCTGTCTTGGTCTTAAGATATTAAATCCCTTTATATAATGCCCACAATACACCATCAAATAAAAGTGGGCCTACTCTTCACTCCACACAATGCTGAATTTCCTCTGCTTTTATTGCAATTCAGCGAACGCCTTCTCAGATGGAGGATCTTCTATCACAGGTTATTGCAGTCGTCCTTGTGATGTGTTAAGAAGTCACGTTGTTTTACCAATCCTGTTTTCTGTTTGTTGGCCAAAGCTGATTTAAATCCTCTTTCTATCAATACATAATTCATGATAATGATGTGCCCATTTTTTTTAGATTAATATGCAGGGTCCTCTTCATGTGGGCTTTGAAATCAAATGGTATCAGTGTTAATTAAAGTGATAATTAATTGTCTTTTGGAGATTACACCACCACGGTCACTGTATGGATGCCAGATTAAAAACACTAGTGAGAAAGGTCATAGAGTGAAAGGTCATAGAGTGGCGCAGAAAGTTGTCAGTAAGAACTTCAGTAAATACTTGGTCCCATTTTAGCTACAATGAAATTTATCCAATGTATCCTTTAGAGGAGTTCATGGTTAAATGGTTACAGCTGATGCTGGAGATGAAGCAGTATCTGGTAAACTATGGGTTCCAAAACATTAGAAGCAACTTTTTCCATCCCAGCTGTAATACAGGCTTTAAGTTTATACTTTAACTTCAACCTGAATTTTATTTATCCATTTATTTATTCATTTTACTTTCCCCATGAAAGCTTTCTCCACAGAAGCCCCCTTTCATAAATAAGCTGCTCCATGCACAAAATGTCCAGCATGCCCATTGAAAAGCAGCACTTGCTCCTCTAAGCACTCCAACAGAATCTTTCATGGGAATTAATCTGGCACACGAAGACGTGTTGTGTGTGGCACGACAAGAGAATTACAGGCAACAAGCCAAGTGCAAGATTTTAAAGGTAGATTGATATGTGCAGCGAAGAGCAAAACCTACAGCAGCTCACTTTATCAACAAGGAATCCAAAGAAAGAAGATGCATTTGGCACAATATCTATTTTTCTTTCCTAGACTTGAGAAAAGACTATCCATCCTTTCATCTCCTTTCTATAAACCCTTGACTATTGTCTAGGTCACAGCGTTCTGTTGCTTCATCTGAGCACTGGTGCAGAAGTTGAGATAAAGCAACAAACCAACATCCCCATTGTAGTTTGTTTGTAGAGGACATTGAAGCAGAGGTGCACATGTTAACAGCTGCTGGGAGTAATTATATAATTTTGACAATAGCAGCAAAGAGTCTGTCTTTTCTGACAGTATGCACAGTCATCCACAAGTAGACTACTTGATACACAACCTCATGCACACCCAGGTATTAATAATGATCCCATACTGCAGACAATTTATGCGCAGATGTTACTGCCGAAACTATAAAGTCCTAATTATGCCCAATAACTCACAGCAAAGTGGAACCTGGACTGAATATGAATAATTTGGTTGTGTTGCCTTTGTTATTTTAAAATTTTCTATATTTGCGGCTGTGATAGACTGCGTGACAGTGGCGGTTTCAACATTATCTATAAAGGCTCTTTCAGCTTGTAATATCGCCCCATTTTTCTGTGAAAGAAAATCTGTCAGAAAAGTGTAAAAAATAACATACATGTCGCAAACAATCCCAACCCGAAGGACAGCTGAAGGTTGAGTGTCTTAAGCTGAATCTTCACAGGGCAATAATGCTTTTGTCTCATGTTCACAGAGAAACACAACGCTGTATAATTCCACACAGCGACATGTCTCTGCTTTAATGCATCACAGGGATTCTTTTGTTTGCTTTTAAAAGTACATGTCAGATCCCTGAGAATCCTATCATAAAGTACTAGACAGGCTGTGACAAACTATACAACACCAGACGTGCATGTCCGCAACTTAAATAGTCATCTATAAGCAAAGAACCATTATAATGATTTTTTAAATTAAGTTTGCGTGTTTTTTATTTTAGTCTGGTATATCTAATAAAATACAATTATGACTCATAAAAAACTTCCTTTGCAATATTTTTTATCTGCTTGGTTTGGTTCCTTATTTTATTTTACTGTACACCAC
This sequence comes from Pseudomugil tenellus, assembly GCA_037177515.1. Taxonomy (NCBI): domain Eukaryota; kingdom Metazoa; phylum Chordata; class Actinopteri; order Atheriniformes; family Pseudomugilidae; genus Pseudomugil; species Pseudomugil tenellus. Next base: position 21,272,211 of record JBAMHX010000014.1, read on the forward strand.
TATGTAAATATTTTATTGTAGTGCTGTTAAGTTTAAAAAACAGTCATGTCTGCCAGAAAAGACATTTCCTGTAGTTCAGGTGTAGGACCCTTCTGCTGTGCCTTTATGTTGACATAGTAATTTCACAGTTATTATATGCACAAAAACCCACTAACGGGAGGTGAGAAAACTCCAAGTTTAAATTTTACTTACAGGTAACATCTATCAATTTGAAGTTATTGTCCCTTGAGAAGTTTTTTAAAGCACGTAAGCTGTCCAAAGACAAGCTGCTACCTGTAATTGTGTATGCTCTGTGACAAATGAAGTTAATATCTGACCTGTCTTCAGTTTATCCCTGCTTAACACAAACTGCATGGGCAACAATTTCCCTCAACATGTGTCTTTAGCAGGTGTTTCATTTTAGGCCACTTATCTCCTGCAACTCTGGGAACTCCCTTCCTCTTTCACTAAAAGACTGTACTGAGTTTGTTATAATATATTCAAAGTCTATTCTATTTTGTAACAATGCATCTTGGTAATAATTCTTATAATCTTGGAAAGCCTGTTCATTTCCCTTTTAAATTGTGCTCCATTTGAAAGTAAATTATTTGCAGGATCAGCATAGAGCTGACTATCATGAAAAACTACATTTTCTCTGCCAATGCCAAACAGCTTATTGTACTATTGATTATTTTTTGGTGTTGTTTATTGGATTGGATACTTGCGGCTTGAAGGAAAAAGATATATTCACAATTAAACAATCTAGTCATTTATCAAGCAGGGGTTATGTAGCATGTGGAAGAAACACACAAAGCCAAAACAGGAGTGTTGTCTATGACAACACTTGCCCCCACAGAACACAGAATTTGGGAGAGACTGTGGATAGACCTGTCTGCAGTCCTGACCTCTACCCATGAAACATTTGTGGGATCAGTTTGGCTTTTTTTTATGTGCCAAAGTGACCAAGGCAGCCACAACAACTGGGATACCACCCCCCTCTGCATAAGCAGGTGTGGCTGGGTATGCATTTGCTAATATTTCACTTTTCACAGATCTTATTCATTCAATCCAATGAACAAAACCAGTAGCAGAACAGAGCTGTTCAGTTTTACAAAATGGCAAGTTTTTGTTTTGTTTTTTTTTGCGGCACAACAAACATATCCAACTCTGCTGCTTATCCCACAAACGCATTATTTATTTTTTTTTTTGGAAATGTTGCAGAATTAACTGGCAATCCAACAGTACAAGCAAATTTAAGTTTAGTCTCCTGCATGCTTTGATATTTGGTCATTGTTTTCAGAGGATGTATATGCAAATCCTGATGCAGGAAACTGAGTTTTACTACGAGAAAGTGTGAGGGAAACGGCTTAACGGTATAACTAACATGCACCGGGAAAAGAAATAACACCATCACACAGAACACCTTCATCGTTGTGCTGTTTCTTTTATCTATGAGAATGCACAGTGACTTCTCTACTGTCACCATGTTGACTGTTGTTTGTAAAAGAGGTTAAAACTCAGAATTAAACTCTAAACGTTGCACTCACTTCTAGCAGATGCATTGCTTAACTAACATAAATAATGCATGGAGCGATGTCTGAAACAAACATACCTATTTGTATATGTAAACCTAGTACAAATGGCTCCTTCAGCATGCCTCAGTAATTTTAGCATTCGTAGCACTGTGGTCTTTCAAACAGAGAGGCTTGATTAGAACTTTGCTTCATTAGCAGGCTGCTTTTAGGGCTGCTCCAGAAAAAAATATGGTATGGGTGCTTCATGTCTTCAAACAGACCACAGCAGTCGCTCTCTGTGCCAGAAAACTGCCTTAAGGGAAAAATGTTCGATACAAAAAAACCTACCTATTTGATGGAATATCACTCAGCCCTTGTTAGTATGAGCGTGTATGTTGTAAAGATGAGACCCAATGCAACATGACAGATCATAGCATCTTTTTGAATTTGTGAGAATTGAATGGGATGGATGACTTACAAACATGATGACTTTCATCAGAGTCGTCGGGACAGTCGGGCTCCCCATCACAGAGCCAGGCCTCGGGGATGCAGGTTTCCTTGTTGTGACACTGAAACTCGCCAACATCGCACAAGATGGTTTCTGGATGACATGAGGAGAAGGGGTGGAGAAGAAGATAGAAAAAATGCAGCATGAGGTGATGATGATGTGTTGAAACGGCATGTTTCAGCAGAAAGAAATGGACTGCATTTAAACATGAAAATGAATGGCAAGCATAGGATATTAGTTCTACTTTATTAAAAATCACATGCAGAAAAGAGGCACTCATTTCAGCGTTAATGCACAGAGACCACAGAGTCGAGATTTTTCTAGAAGCTGATTTTATATATATTTTATATATCTGTGTAAAATCCATCAGTTGACAGAACATTTTGCCAACTAAAGCACTTTATAAAAATATAAGACCAAACATTAGCTTCCAAACAAAAACAAAAAGAAAAGAAAGAAAAACCACTGCCCAGACATTCCTGTTTCTGACAGCTCCTCTCCTCTAACAAAGACATGACGTCCTTTGCGACTGCAAACTATTACAAAGCACTTTGGCAAGTTTTTTTGGCTCCTTGGTGTTGTGCCTTCATTTGACGGTGGAACGGGCGGGGAGAGCTTGGTAAAAGCCCAGTCAACTAAAAAGTCATCATAGCCTTTCAATGTAGAAAGCATCCATCAAAGCCTTGACGTGTTTCCTGCCGGTGGCTGTCACAGACTCAGCTCGATCACGCTGCAGAATGACACCAGCTTTTGCTTAAGATTTGACACCACAATGTGACCTGCCGCTGCTTCTGTTCAGCGACGAGCAAAAACGGTAATTTGTTTCTAAGCTTAACCCACAGACAATCAGACCGGCTCAAGTCCCCCTCCTACTCACTCTTGCTATCTCCATCTTTTTCCCAGTGTGTTCCTAACCCATTAGTAGTGGGAGGGGAGCAAGTGGGAGATCAGGTCTGCAGCTTCTGAGCAGTGGGAGTGATAATTCAACGCACCGCTGCTCCCTGCCCCAGTACCCTCCAGCAAATTCACTACCCAGGGACAAATCTGAAAAGGTCAAACATCTCATCCATTCTGCCTCTTCTATTCCCACTGATGCAATATAGCTGATATCTTACAATTTAAATCAAGGTCCCCTTTGAAATATAATGTTTTTTTTATTTTTTTTTATGTACTTCAAAAGCAACTGAATTGAAAAGCAATTGCTTGTCACACAAAGCAGCATAAATACTCAAGGTAGTTTGATAGCTGTCATCATTAGTTTGCTTGCAAAGAGTTCGCTTCAAAATATGATTTTTTTTTGCTTTACCCAAAAACCTGTTAAATTAAAAAGCACACTTGCAAACAATTTTTTTTTTTTTTGTGTTAAGTGAAAACTCCTGGCTACAGTCTGTTGAGCTTCTCATTAATCATAATTAAGCAAAATTATATTTTAATATTAGGAAAAAATCTGCTGTCACACACATCATCATCATCATCATTTGAAGTATATGCAAATTAAGCTGTTAATTTAACAATGACCTGTGTGTGGCTTGTATTTCTTGATGCCAAAATGCATGTAGGGGTCACAAATTGCTAATTAGAAGCTACAGCTTTCAATATGAATTAGAATAAAAACAAGTAGTTCAGACAAACGCTACTCATTTTAAAACATATATAGCAACATTATTTATTCAAACCAGCAAGGCATCAATGAGCCTGTGCCGTGCTTACTGGCTAAGAGACACTGAGATAGCTGAAGTCTCCAAATGATTGTCTCCTATGCCTTTAAAGCTGAATTGATTACAATTGGAAAGCACAGAGTTGGTAACAGAAGGGCCATTTTCTCAAGTATAAAAGTAAGCAAGCCATGAAAAGAAGGGGAAATAAAAAAAAAAAAACGTCCCTGCACCTCAGAGGGGCCCAGTTACCTAGTGATGTTTCACCACCTTTTATGCCTCTTCATCTTCAAAGCTAAGGGGACAAATATGAGCAGAGGAAATGACCTCTTATGTCATTTCATCTTTTCATTCTGCTTTTGCAAACAGCCTCAGCTTGACAGGCTGCACAGTCCCTGCAGCTGTTGCAAGACAACAGTGGGATAGATATGCAGCCAGGGGAAAGTAACAGCTCTGTTGTCCTTTTGTTTCATATAGCGATGTATTTGCATTTAAAAAGACACATGAAGGTGAAGCATAAGAGGAAAATTATTTATTTCCTGGATAATTCAGTATAACCCCTCACTCATGTGTTTCAAAGAAGAAAAAAAAATTGGAGCCACCATCTGTAATTGGAAAAATACCCAAACTGGTTCCATCGTCACAACAGCGGGAAAACACATAGAGGGCACGCTCAGCTGGGTACATTATCGTGAGCACCATTCCTGACACCCAGCAGCAAACGCTGGCACGGCATTGGGGGTCATTAAAGCTGCCGGGCCTTTTGAAAGGTGCCAGGTTTTCAAAGGAACAAAGAGTTATTCGGATGCAGGAGGACAGTTTGAAAACCTGCTGCAACAAAAACTACCAAAAGTCTTTGCAGCACAAATTGAGATCAAGTCTTTTTTTCTATTTAGATGAGCCAAGAATCTTATAGTGTTGAGCTACTTACTATACAAGTTCAGTACGTGTATAAAAAACACTCGAACAGCACAACAAACTTCCTCCTTGTGCAGTTTTAAGCAAGCAAACACTGTCCCACTTGCACAGTCCTATTAAACTGTGAATTACCTAAGAGCTTTAGTCTTTATTTATCTTTCTAAACAACATTAAGCTACAAAGAGGTAAGCTACAAACCACTAAGACCCCAACAATCCCTGGAATTGCATCAGGTGCAGCTTTCACAATATGGTACATTGGATAAGTCTTAAGCCACAGCCCATTTCAAACAAAACATGTTGTAGAGGCAGCAGAGCAGTTCACAGCCCAAAGAGGTGCATTTAACATAATTGTTGTAGCACAGCTAGTTCTGAGGATATTACAAAGTCATGAAGTAGCTTCTTAAAGAAGATTCAGCTCACCCAACTCATCCAACACATAGACTTGTGATGCACTCAGGGAGTCAAAAGAAGAAAGTTAAGACATCATTTGGGGGAAGAATTTTTCAAGCATACACAGACAAGGTAACGCATCATGATCACTGGAGTAAATAGTGTTGTTTATCTTGTAGTAACAGCATGCATTACAATCATTAACATACTGGAGGAGGGAGGAGGTGACAGGTAGAAAGACCTGGGGGATTTTGAATAATGTGAGTTCATAATTGGCATTGGAGCATCTCCAGAAGAACAAGAACTGAAGAAGTGCTTCCAGTCATCAGACTGACATAGCTGCATCTATAATGGCCTGGAGGAGCACAAACTGTGAAATCATGAGATTAAATGGGATGCAGAAGAAGAAACCGTTAACTTCCTGCTTTTAGGAAGTCAAAGTCTTGCTACCAGTATCTGGATACTGCATGGAATAGTATTGGAGAGTTCACTGTTTTGTTGGTTAGAGCTGGAGGCATCTAAAAGATCAGCAATATTAGAAATATTTGATAATTGTTTTTTTTTCCTTATGTACATACGTATATATTTCATCAAGTTATTGCAGATATATTGCACCTCGATAAGTACTGTCAAACCCATTTACATTGTTAGAGCAGATTTTGCATTCTGGCAAGCTGCAGGCCATATGCATTATGGATGAGCATGAGGATATGAGCCAAAGTAAGCAAGTTATTAAGTGTAACAGTGGCTTATTGAGGCTTTTCTTCAATCTTACTTTAAATCTATCAAAAGACCCAAGACACTGCGGTGCATCTCTATGATACCGCACACCTGCATACTGAACCCTCTTTCAAGCAATTCTCTCAAAGTATCCTGCCCCATGCCCTATTTAATCATAAATGCTATCCACATCCACTCTGATCAGCATTTGACAAAAACAGAGTACCGTGACTCAGTTTACTGATGAGCGACTGCAGAATGTCACAACACCTCTGGACAAACGCCCAGTCGTATGAGCGCATCCGTTCTGCAGCACTCCTGCTTCTCTCCCTCTTCAGCTCCAAGACGTTTATGTTCTCCAAGAATCACAGAGCCAAATTATGAGAAAGAGCCGTGTTTGATGAAATTTGAGAGAGAAAAGAATACTGTTTTAGGAGAGAGAAATAATTATGTTTAGAGGCTCTGAAGCGCAACAAAACTGGCTCCAGGAAATACTAGCTCGTACCCGCAGCCATTCCCCATGGCGATGCTCAATAGCTTTGAATTCAAGCTATTGAAATGGGTGAGAAATCAACTCATTTTATGGCTTTGGGGTCACCATTCTGCTTGACCTTTACTACAGATCAAGGTCATGTTTGTTTTCTCAAAAGGGCCTTGTCAACAAATTATTAAAAAAGGAGCATCACATGAAAAGTTTCATAAGACAGTCGTGCAACTGCCCTTTTGCTTCTTGGCATAAATTCCCAGACCAGTAAACAATGAATGATTCATGAGGGTGGTCTTTAGCTGTGTGGTGTTCTTTTTCATTCAGTATGCAAAGGATTTTATTATAGTACATTACATTTAAAAGAGTAAATCATTATTTTGGAAAAACATTTTTCTTTTTCTTTAGAATAGCATGAATTGTTTAGTTGAAGCAAGAAAAATAGAAAAAGTCTTTGTAAGTCAAATTAATCTATAAAAGTACAAATACGGTTGATCCTAAACTACTATGGGTGTGAATTTTCCTTACCTTATATATATGAGATCAGTTGAATCAATTTTAAATATCAGAGTTCATGTCAATTTTTTTGTTGTTTTTTTCTAATAAATCTAAAAAAACTTCTTGAAGACTTAAGAGCTTAACAATGTAAACGTAAATAGATGCAGACAGATATAATGGCTTCAAAGTTTGTGAAAATAAAATATGGAATGGTTGAGACAGATGAGACCATTGAAGAGAACAGTGTTTTTGAAAAAAAAATCAATGAATGCATTTAATTTTCATGAGACTGTGCATCATTATACAGCCACTAATATAGAATTACAACCCTCCCTGACATGCCTTTTTTTACCAGGCCGCTTTTTGAAGCTCCATCCAAGGTCATCTAATCACAGGGTTCCCTCTAAGACCTCCATTTTAACCAGCTGCACTCTGAAGGATTTATTCCTCAGTCTGTCATGATTACCAATCAGGTAGAGTAATAGATGCTTAAGCAGACAGGGTTTTTGTCATCACTGAGGGGTAAAGTGCCAGTCAAGGCTTCCACCAAGTCTGTGTCAATGCCTTGAATGTAGCCTCCAGATTAAACAGCATTATCAGAGCAGTGAAAGCTGTAATGGTGAAGGATCACATCCCCACTGGCCCCCACTGTACCACAGCGGTCAACTGGTGAGCCATCTGTTATCTAACACAACACCTTGAATGACACCTTGAATCTTCAAAACATATTACATCACAGCAAAAGAAAAAAAAAGAGAAAGAAATCAGAGTTCTTGCTAAAAGACATACATCTACAGTAGTAGTACAATGTCAGAGTTTAAAATTCTGAGGAAAGAATTGAAAATGCACATTTTAGATCCTTTGTAGCATATAGATGCAATGATATCAGTTCAAGTCATGCAGGTAGAAGAATTAAGATACTTACAAGAGCGCTCTGAACAGAAAACAAACGATAACAACACAAAGTGCAAGAGATCTTGTTTAGATTTCTATTCTCTTGTAATTACCTCTTGGAGTGGATTTTAATCAAGCACACATACAATCATCAAGCTGTGTGGATTCTTGTTTACATCATGATGTCACCCATAAGATTAAGTAATCAGAGGGCTAAAGTACAAATGAATGAATGAGACTGACAAGGAATTTCCCGAAGGCTGATTTGCCACTTAGTACTGTACATATTACTGTTTAAAGAATTGTTGCTGCAAACCAAAGTTTTCACATTTTATTTTGATAATATTGTTTAATAATAAAATGTCATATTTCATTTTATCAAAATGATTCAGTCTAAAAAAGCAAGAAGGTATATTTCACATTAAGAAGCCAAAATGCAGCATTTTATCAAAGGGCAAAGTATTTTGCCATGTTGGTTTTACTGTCTATGCGGTGTAATAAACCTCTGCTCATGGTTAATGTGACATTTCTGTCTCATTGCTTGCCACTGGACCACAGACACATGTGATTAAGATGGATTTGCCCTTTATTTAAGTTTTCCACTTTACTGCAAACTTGCACAGCAGGGAGTCAGCTTACACAGAACTGATTAGCTCCGTTCCATTAGAAATGGGGAAACGTGTCCTTTTCAATGCTACTCACAACACAGCCTTATTAGGCCCTGTAGCAGGGTTACTGTTGATACCTTAATAAGTACCCAAGGACAAAAAAAACACAGCTCTGCGACCTTTGCAGTATTTGTTGTATACTTGAAACGAGAATTAGCTTGATATATATAAATATACTTTTTCTATTGATGAGTATATGATAAACATTTTCGATGGAATAGTAGTCATGTGCATTTTAATACTGACAGAATGAAAATCCTTTCTGTTCATAATCCAGTTCTATTTGTTGCCCCAAACTGATAAACAGCCTTCCCTTTGAAGCATTTACAGTGCTGCTTCAAATCCTTTTTTAAGAGGTGTAGCTGTTTTATTTCTTCCAAGACAGGAATATAACACTGATTTAGTTACGCTCCCAGCATTTCTGCCCCAAAATGTTAACTGTCAGGAGCGGATGTAACCACTGTCACACACGTGTTATCCTAGTGCTGGAGCTTGCTATGATGTGGCAGAGATGTCTGATGTCACCATTTGAGGTCACAGATGACATTTTAGCACTCTAGCTTTTTTTAAAATGTTGTCCATGAATGAATGACTCAGTTTCTACTCAAAATCATATCCTAATAATACCTCAGTTCAAGAGAGGACACCCCCACCTCCTCAAAACGAGAACAAATCTTGATAAAGCCTTGTCAGCCTCAAACAAAAGGATGGGTGGGCATGTTTTACAAATACTAAGAGGTGTTCCATTGCCAAGCTGCACTCAGTAGGTTAGAACTACTTGTGTATCAGTTCCAAGGTCTTCTACTCAGTTTTAGGAGTGTGTTGCTGCAAGTTACAGTTACAGGGTGCATTCACATCAGGATAGTCCAGGAGACTTGGTTCGATATGATGGAGAATGCTGAGAAACGCTGTAACATGGATCAAACTGCCTGAACAAAGTCATCCAGTTACAAGCGTTTGCTCGGGTTAGTACCGCTGATGCAACCACCGACTGTGGCAAGAAACAAAATGCACTAACAACAATTTTAATTAGTCTTGAGATTTCTGTTTTGACTCAAACAGAAGTGGGTTTTGTATTCCTGCATCTCAGGTCACCGAATACTCAGTTTTCTTTCACACTGTAAGGAAACTGCATCAGAGTTCACTGGCAAGTGAACCTGGGTTTTCAAGCAGACCAGAGTTCTGGGACCAGAGTTGGTTAGTGTGTAAATGAGCATTTACACTTCTCTAAACAAACTGTATTCTCTCTGGAAGGAGGCCAGGATTTATTTACTGCAAATCTGTGTTACTCTGAATGCTTCAGGCATCTGCAATCATATTGACTCTGTTCTTATCTTTTAAGAAAGAGTTGAACCAAAAAGTGACCCTGTTGATCAACAAGACAATCTATATTCCAACTCTCACCTGTGCTCATATGCTGTGGGTAAAGACAAAAAGAATGGGATCACAAAGACGAACAGCATATTCAGCTACTTCCATACAGTGTCTGGACCCATAGGTAGGCATAGAGTGAGGAGCCATCTTAAGGGACAACCTTGCTCCTCATCTGGACACCATCCAGACTCCACATAGGTCAGTCAGGTGCTTTAGATATGTCCTACCAGGAGGTGGTTCAACATACAAAGACTTGCTGGAGATATTTTATCCTGGCTAAAGAATACCTCAATTGTCTCTTAAAGGAACACTTAAGGAGATTGTAGTTCAGGAAGTAAGAGCAGTTGTCTGTTAACCTAAAAGTTGGTGGTTCAATTCCAGGCTTCCCCCTGACTACATGCTGTAGTATTCTTGGGCAGAACACCAAAACCCCATGTCCCAGATGTAAGTTGCTTGGGAGAAAAGTTTCTGCTAAATCCCTATAGAATAGAATTAAAGAGCTGGAATACAGTAGGTGACTGAGGAAAGCGAAGTCTGGAGGACCCCTACTGGTGTTTTATGGAAAAACTGGCTTTGAGCTGGTTCTTATCAATTAAACAGAGAAAAATGACTGTACCAATAAGCATAAATCCTTAATACTGTGGAATATCCGTGACTTTTCCGTGCAGTCTCCTATATAATTAAACATGAAAATAACATTTCAGCAGTAACCTACTGTTCATAATTACCAAGAGTAATGGCTATTGGTTGAAATGTGAATTTTGTCTCATTACTCATTGGACATTGGTTGAGCTAATTCATCAGACTGGTAGTAACTTATTTACTGCACGCTGGACTTTATCTTGTACTGTTATTTTATTCTTGGCATTTTACTGAAAGTTTCACTGGCAAGTCTTGAATAAAACATTACCATAACACCCTTGCACTGGGATAACTCTAAACAAGATACTATTGCTCCACTACACATCTCTAAACTTTTACAAACGTTATTGTTTATATATGTGATACTATAGTATTGACATAGTAGTGACTTTTCCACAGATGTTCAAACACACATCATATTAACACATCAACATAGTCTAGTGTAACCAAGCCTTAAGGCTTCTGCGATAGTAAATTCCCTGGGAAGACACACAAACACACAGAAAGACTTCATAGCATCTGCTGGTAGAAGGTTTTTGTGCCAAAGCGAGGGGCGAGCTAAAGTGATGGGACCATTGCCATTTTTCTGTCTGCCTGAGAGAAGTATGAAATTAAATCAAAAGAAGAAAAATCCCAAAACATCCTGGAAAGGTAGATAAAAATGGAGAGAAAATTATGTTTTAAAGGTATTTAGAAGAGACAATGAAGGCCGATTTTAAACATTTAAACATCCATCAGAGCTTAAAGGACAGTTTTTGTCATGGATGGAGGGTGGAGATGGAGGTGTCCACCCAAACGCAGGTAGGGTCTTGGCAAGAGGCAGGTAGAATCCACTGGAATAGGTTTATTTCATACCATACTTCAAATACACTCTAGAAAATGATACTGACACTCACAACAAATGAACTAATGATGAACTAATGATCCAGCAATTAAATAGAAAACTCAAGGGACTTAAATACACAGAACTAAACAAGGGACAGGTGAACATAATTACTAACTCAGGTGAAACCAATTAACAGAAATAGAGCAAACAAAGAACTCTACAAATTAAAAAAAATGAAACCAAACTAATCCAACCAATAACCCTTAACAGCTCCACATTCTTGTATGACCTGTCCAGGGTGTAGCTCGGTGTAGCCCGCCCCCCAATGTCAGCTGGGATTGGCTCCAGCCACCCCCCCCCCACCCCCGACCCCATTCGGGAGTGAGCGGTAGATATGGCTGGCTGTCTTTTCTTGTTAATATGTTCACAGATATGACATGCAGAACATTTACAGCATTTCTATTGATTTGGACTCTCATGTCACTTGACATGTTGGTGAATGACATTGATACTGGTAAATTAGAATGAATTTATGAGAAATGATGGTAAGAATAAAACCCAAACCTTTCCTGTAGCAGCGTATAAAACAGTTTCAACCATTACAAAGAAAGAATTTAAATTGTGAGAATAAATTTATGAGAAATGATTGTAAGAATAAAACCCAAACCTTTCCTGTAACAGCGTCTAAAACAATTTCATCCATTACAAAGAAAAGATTTACATTGAAATGAGCCCCATTTAGGTGTTTAAAACTTGTTTAACAAGACCAGTTAAAAAACAAAAATCAAACAGGTATCTGTCATTTCTTTAAAAAAATGTGATTTATCTACTTGTGTTAATAATAATATGACTATCCGGCTCTCAACTTACATACAATATGGTTGATGATTACTCTTTATGCCCTCTGAGAATAAACTAATCACAAATGTATAAACTGAAATGGCAAAGATGTTAACACCATTTTGCAAACCTACTCATCAATTGTGTTTTAACTTGTTGGATATGTGGGCGGATTATGCCTCAGGTGCCTAAACTAATGAGAGTAAGGAGATGATAAGAAAAATATATGAGTTGTTAAACAAAGCTGAGAACAGAGCTTTCTACGTCTCAGCCTGGAGCAATCATTAATCTGGATACATTAATACTTCCTAAAAAAAAGAACATTACTAAATTCCATTGAAGAGCTCTGAATCAGGGGATAATGGCATTTTTGCCCCATAGATATAGTTCAGTTTGCAATGTGCAATTCATCTTATAGACAGCATGTAAAATCCTCTCCAGCTTTGATCAATGAGCACTCGTTACAACATATTTATTATAAAAAAAGAGGGGAAGGGACTGGGAATATCATAGCTTTGGAAAATTGTTTTGCCGATTTCACGCATACAACTTTCATCAAGGCTTAAAATATGTGATTAAGACATGCAGCTAAGTTTTTCATTGTGTTAGTGTGTGCTCCAAACAAAACTAGTTTTCTTTTTTAACAGACATCACTGTCTCTTTATTATTAAATATCTGTCTACATTTTTTTGTTGGGGGGGGGGGGGGGGGGGGGGGGGGGGGGGGGGGGGGGGGGGGGGGGGGGGGGGGGGGGGGGGGGG
>JBAMHX010000014.1:21295152-21313246 GCA_037177515.1 Pseudomugil tenellus
ATAGATAGATAGATAGATAGATAGATAGATAGATAGATAGATAGATAGATAGATAGATAGATAGAGAGATAGAGAGATAGAGAGATAGATAGATAAAAAACCAAAACACTTCTGTAGTTTCAGAATCCTTGTACATTTGTTACATCTGCGATTCTCATTTTTTTAAAAAAATGAGCAGGTATGTTCAAATAAGTATTTTTAAGACAGATTATGAAATATATTGAAAATTTAGTCTTTTTCTTGAGAAGTATTTATAGTTTAACTTGTAAACTCATCGAGCACTGCACCATCATTACTTCTACCGCAGTTCTTGCTGAAGGAAACTGCATTAGGAAGTGTGAGGATTTTAGAAAAGGAGAGAAAAAGACACATCTAGAACTAGATTAGATTTGTCATCTGTGCACATGACCACAGGCAGCAACATGCTATAGTAATTTCACACCAAAGCATGGTTGATGTTCGAGCACTTTGTCACTTTGGAAACAGTAGGGTAAATTTCCAGTACAGCAAGACCCTGCTTACTATGACCAAATCTGCCCTATTTTCTCTTGCCTGGTTGCACTGACCTCACATGATGAATGCTCTCCTCAAGAGAGAGAGAAACAGGGCCTGTTGTTATTGATGTTCTCAATTAATAACCCGACACACCACTGAGGATTCTCACACACCATTCAGTTTGTTGTGGCATCTCAACAAACAGCCATAGAATCAGACACTGTGTGCAATATCATGCATAGACTTATTAACACAGTAAGCTAAAATGGAGAAAATTTGCTTTATGCTGGAATTGCTTGATTTGTCACAATGTAATTACAGAAATAAATTAACTCAAACAAAAGGCCGGAGAATTATAATTGCATTGCCACAGTCGCAGCTGATGCTCTAATTTAAATTTCAAAATGACCATCTTTTGGTATAAAAAGTCAGGGATTAATAACCAGGAGAAAACGTATCACATTATGGTGTAAGGCAATAAATGTTTTTGACAAAATACCTGTAATTAAAGTGTTTTCCCAGTTATATCCTTGTGCTTGCCTTTCCATGTTCGTTAAACAAGGTTGCCAAAAGAGATGTCTTTTTCTTGGCAGTAAAAGTGAGCCACATGCTCATTTGAGGCCCAGCCTGCAAACAACAGCAGTCAAAGTGTCTCTCCACCTGTGGGCAAATGGCCATCTGAAGGTGTTAGACTCTTGTGGCCTTGGGCCAGCATGACTCATTGGTTCCTTGTCCTCAGCGGCAACACTGAGTTACTCCAGTTACTGCATGAGTTACAAGGTGACTCTACTTCCCACTCCTACCCCTTGAAATCTTTTCCCACCTGGCATGCCAGACATTCATCACCCTCTTTTCTTGAGCTTTGAGGAACTGCGGCTGAAATCCCACTTGTCACAGTTTCTTAGTGGCTGCAGCTCATAGAACTTGCATAATTATCAGTGCTTAAAGAAACTGCAATGTTTTCAGTGCAAACATCTGTCAAATCTCAGATAGTATATATGTTAATGAATAACAATCTGAAGATGACTCAACTCCTCCGACAGGCAATCGCTTTAACTTTCATTTGTCCTAATTTGTTCTTATAGCCAGTAACTTTGACTACTTTTACCAGTTTTTTTTGGGATAGTTAGCATGCTTTTGATAGTGGGCAGATGCACTAACTATTAATAGCACAATAGCACACACAATAACAAACCTATCACCCAGTTATATTCACCAGTGTTTATTTATTTATTTTTTTACATTGAAGGAAATGTTGCTTTGGTTTTCTTTCAAATGTTCACATACATCATGGTGAGTTCACTTAGCAATAAGTACCCCTCACAAGAAAAAGTTTCAACTTTTGTATATATATTTTATCTATTTTGCCATGTTAAAGTCTGATTAAGAGGCCAGCTCCATATTTCACCGGAGGAATTTTTTGGTGCGAGTCATTATCCACAGAAAAGGGACAAAAAATAATTCGGTGAACAAATAGAGTATCAGTGCTCTACCCCCAAAATATATAGAAAATGAAAACAAAGCTTATTAGTAATTTATTTTTACTTGTGTGAATAACACTAGTTGTAATAACAAATGCTGCCTCCAGACTTTTTCAACAAGAACCACAGTCTTCACATTTTCAGCCAGAGCTGGAGTAGAAGAGGATGCAGGCACAAGCGACCTATAGGGACACACATTTAAGACACCTATGCAAAAACAGGTTGGTAATAACAACAGTGTTGCTTTATTGCTGAGTGTCCTCCTCACTGATATCATGATAACTTGGTGCTTAAAGCTTGAAATGAAATGCAATGGGTTCATAATGTCAGAAATGAAACGCACAGTAACAGTTTGTTCATTCTCTGTATTTTTGTCAGTTCAGCTGGTTTTGTCTCACTATGCATGAAAATGACCTTAGAAGACCTATTTTTTTTCCAGACAGACATACATCTGAAATAAATATCAACTAAGCTATCTGATTATTCAAAGGTTTGACAGAAAGTGCTTTTATCCCGATTCCTGGTCAGATGACAGGTCCTTGTAGACATAGTGATAGCAAAAAAAAAAAAAAAAAAAAAATCTTTTCTAAAAGTGTCATAAATAAATTGCATTATCATGGATCAGTCATTATGTAATTACAGTATAGTTTCTATATAAAAACTACAATTGGTAATTAGATTGTAAACTCCTAGATATAATATAAATACCTGGACAATTTCCATAGATCACCTTAAGGGTAAAATGTCAATCACAAATAATCCCACAGAGGTACATGCAGAATTTTTTGAAAAATTGTTGATGATAGAAGTGATCGTGTTTAAGGTGTCAGTGATCTAGCAGTGTTTTACAAGTTAATGGAAAATGAACATTTATATAAGTTGATGTTCTTGTTTATACACAAGCTGTTAAATCACCAGCATGATGTTAATTGGAGACAGAGCACAAAAGCACAATATACACCAAGGGGAAAAGAGGACAAATGCTTGACAGTTTATAACTGAAAGTTTTATTTACTCCTCTGAATCTTGCTAAAATGCATTTACTAACTGCCCAGTGACAGCCAGATGAGAAGCTATGAGATGATAAAAATGTTGGTATGGTCATTTACCCTCCATCATAACCTTGCGCTAGCTACATTTCATGCAGCAGGGAATACTTTACAGACTTTATTGGCATGTGCTTTAGCTCTCAGGCTACATCAACATTAAAGCCTTCCCTGACCCTCTGATAGATGGATGTTTATATGGCTGAAACTGCAGAGTCTTTAAAAAAGTGAGAGAGAAAGAACAAAACAGTTATCAGTGTGAAATCATAATAGCCTGTGTTTCAAAAAATATATTGGAAACTGTGTTGGCAAGTACATTTCATAAGTAAAGTGATTATTTTATAATGGTGCACCTCTTGGCAAGCTAAAATTTTATGTCGTTACCTGTCTAGACTTGACATTTGAGCGTTTGTGTATAAAATGTCATCACTTCATAATTTCATCCTAATAAACATTTGTGTTAAACTTTTATCTGAAATTGAACTATGGAGTTATGGCTAAAAAGTAGTTTTGTGAGGTCAAAATATTTTCTGACTCACCTGATTTCTCTTATAAAATAATCTGGGAGAACATAGTTTTAATTGGCTGCATGCCTTCCATTAATTTCTGATAAATGACACCTAGTAAGAAGGCCCAAAGCAACTGTCTGTTCAGCAAGAGGGTCATATACAAGTCAAATCCTCAAGTTTAACAAGGGCAAACTTGTTTTGTCAAAGTTCTTTGGCCACCATAAGCTTTCCATCTATGTTATGTTGTACAAAAGAACAAAACTCTCAAGTGTAGTCAAAGAAAATATATTTTGCGAAAATCTTGATCTTTTAATACCTCTGAGAAAATAGTTTTATTATCTCATCCAAAAAGTTGTAATGTAGTATTTGTAGTGTGGTATTCTGTAGTTGTGTTGCATACTCTCCAGAAAACTGCAGTCCATAAATTATATTTTGGCATTGTGAAATTTACATACTTACATACACATTATTTCTATCAAGTACTTTTGATTTTGGAATGAATGTCAAAAGTGTTTTGACATTACCTGATCTGACCCTATTCAGGATAAAATCTTTTATTCTCATTTAGAGGCTGTTTTAAATCTCTGATAAGCTTTTGATTAATAATTGGTACAGACTGTCAGTATGAGACTGTGTAATATACTATTCCAGAGGTACTCACTTCTGTTCTACAAAGGGTGTAGTTCAGCAGCTTTTCTATGTTTTCCTGCTTCAGCAAACTTAAATCAAAATGGATCTAACAGCCTATCAGGTTCTAGGGAATGACTCATTATTTTGAGTAGCTGTGTTGGAGCAGGGATACATGGAAAACCTCCATGTGACAAGACACCCTCATGCCCAAAGTCAGTTTCACTAGTCAAGATAATGGCAAATATGTTTTTTTAAATGGTATCAGTAATGACTTTCTTGTTCATACATTAGTGTGTTAACCACATCATTTTGATAGCCCCATAAAACAGTATTAGCATTAATAATATTTGCCTTTTGCGTACTTTGTATCGGATCTATACCAAATCTTGCAGTGTCACCCACCTTTAACGTAAAATAAATTCCAGAAAGTTATATTATAACAAATAGTGTTCATCATTCATTTATCTTCTATTCATTACTTTAACAAGCTCAATGTCTAAAAGAATTAAACATCTCATCAAAAAGACAACTTTCTAACGGGATACAAGCTTTAACCTGTGGGTAGGATGTAACAAATAAATGTGTAGTTTACTTGTTATTCCTTTCAAGCACCTGCACATGTTATACACCATTAGCAAGCTAAAATTCTTGGGATTTAAATGATGTGTACAATGCTAGACAACAATTATAACTGTTGAGTAAATACCAATTACTGACCAGTCCCAAATCAGTTTACTTTTCAAGCTATGTTATATTCAAGTAGCAGTAAAAAAAGGAAATCAAACTCGAGCCATGGAAGTTGGGCCATGTTGTTTTAACCGATTGATGAAATTAGAACCACCATGGAGAAGTGATCGCCACCCTGCTGCCATTTTGTTTGAGAATGACCAATAGCAGCATTAGCCAATCACACAGTTTTCACATTGATAACTAAATTTGAAAACATTAGCAAAGAGTTAGGTTTTAAGAAGGAGAGCAAAAAAAGTTTTTAGAGAAAAGAGATTTTATGTATATAAAAGTTTTCACTTCACAGCAAAAAAAAATATTGAGATTTTTCTAAAAAATGTTTTTAACAATGTCAAATTGTTTTTTTTTTCATATATTCTATGGGTATTTTCTCAATTTTTTTAAACTCACAAGAATTTTGTGCCATCAATATGGAAAGAATTAATATTAAATATTTTTTCCTAACAATTTTTCCCCTCTCAGATTGTCTATTTTTTTGTAAATAAAAAGACAAATATAACTCCAAATTTAGCCCCAGGACCCGTAGGTTCTTCAGAGCGTCCTTATGACCTGAAAGTGATAGGTCGAAACTGCTCAATGGTATGTCTTCAGCAACTTTCATTTTGATTTGTATATTTCTATACAAGTACAAGTTCGGTTGGTCTTGGGCTTAGTTCTATTTATTTGTTCATATTGAATCCGATGGTAGAACAGATGTTAGAATATCTGGAAAATTGGGGGTTCAATCATACTGTATTATATGCAGTCAAACTGTCATTGTGTCCTTAGGCAAGAAACTTCACCCACCCTGCCTCCAGTGTTGCCATTTCTGATGTATGAATATGTATGAATGTTCAGTAGTGGTCAGAGATCCTTTTGGTGCAGACTGGCTGCCATGTTTCTGTCTGTTTGCCCCAGGGCAGCTGTGGTTACACATATTCAGCTTAGCATCACTAGGTATGCAGTCAGGGAAAAAAAAATCAATATAAATAAAATCTATCATTAATATTTTTTATTGTTTAGAGGTGTGAATTTGTGTTGTAAAGACGTTTGAAAAAGAGAAAAACTCAATTTATCATTTACCAATAGATAATACAAGAAATCTGGATTTCTATTCGTTATCTTACATATCTTACATGGCTCTACTACTTTTTAATGATAATGAGGTGTTATTATGACTGTTCATTACATGTAATAGACTGTGGTGTATTCACTTATCATCTAAGTCATTATGAATCTCTTCATCATAGTTAAGCAAATATATATGCATGGGCCCCTGCACAGGTCGAACTGGCCCTGGCGAGAATATACTAACTTTACACAAAATGTTTCACGTAGAGAGTCAAACCCAATACCTTCTTGGACTTAGACAGCAATCCTAACAACCACACCACCATGCTGTCCAGTGTCCACTGTTTAAAAAAGATGATCCCTTCCAACTAAAATTGATGGTATGAAGAATTAATTAATCAACACTGATGTTCAACACACAGTAGACATCTCATCAGACACAATCTCTTACATCATACCTTTATCCTTCAATATAAATTCTCTCCAGCAAAGAATTGGACCCATCTTTAATTTCAGATCATCAAAACCAAATGAGAGAAAAAGGGGGGGTGGGCATCAGTTGACTGTAGAGGTTCAATGGAGGATATATACATACATATACACATATGTATATGAACACTGTATAAAGTGCATAAATGGAGGCAGAAGATGTTATCTGTAAGTCAGAAATGCACATTTTCACCAACAAACAGGAGCCATCTTCAGCTGGGAGCATTTTTATTAACAGCACAGCAGTAACCTAGACCTGTCATGGACACAAAGAGTAGGACCCTGTTGTGTCTATTGCTTCTGTGCCAATCACAAGGTTGGGAGTTAAAGACTGGATCTGCCAGTGTATAACTGACCAACTGTTCCAAATTTTATGGACATTGTTATGGAATAAAATGTAATTTAACAAAAAAAATATAAATAAATAAAAAAAACTTTATGAGAGAGGAATCTTCTACTTTAGAAACCACAAATGAAACAGTAAGTGTACCGCTGCTAAAAAGCGATAGTGACCGCAAAATAGAGAAGACTCGAAATCATACATATTATGAATTCACATTTGTATTTCCTGTATTGTACTGATAATTTTTTATTAATTGAAAATTAACACTTTTATGCAAGTTTAAAATAAATAGAGCATTAACTTATATGACGAGCACAGCCCAGTCTCTAGGTCTGTCTGGGGTTCTTGGCCTGAAAAGTGTTAAACATCCTTATTCTGAAGGATTGAATAAAAATAACATTCACAAAAATCAAACAAATGTAAAGTAGGACCCACAATCCATCCAGCCTTTCTGATGATAAAGAATAAACATCTAAATCAGTTTCATTATTTTATCTACTAATAAGTTTTCCTCAAAGTATAATCATGCTGAACTCAAAAGTTTTTTTTCCAGTTTTAGTCTTAGTTCAATTATTAGTCAGTTAGAGAGCCAATTTCTTGTGTCCAACTAACGATGAAATTAGCAAGATGGCAAAATGTCCTTTTAAATACAAAAATGGCACTTATCTTACTTTATTAATGGAAAGCAGTCTGGTGACACAAAGACAGAAAAGGCAGGGAAAGTGAAACCTTCTCCTTTACGCATACATTTTCCCAAATAAAATGTTGGTTATTAGCTAATGGGTATTTAATTTACTGAGTATTTGGATGTTATGAGAAAACTATTACTTGTTTTTAAAGTTAGATATCTACTTAATGTGTGTGTCATTTTGGTTCCATTAATATTAACAGCTTCTGCATTTCTAGTTTGATTAAGATATTGTTTGTCTGTTTTGTTCTCTTTTGGCTATCTGGGACTCAGTAATGATATAATCCTGTCAATTCTGATGGAACACTTCTATTTATATCCTTTGTAGAGACATCAACATCAAACTGGTAGCATGGTATCCTGGATGTTGCTCTACCTGATGGCACACGTTTGCCAAATAGCGACTAATTTGTTGAAATATACAATAATGCTTCCCGGCACTGGGATATGACAAGGTATCCAATTTTCTCTGTCTGCAAAGCTCCATTTGGCCTTTCACTACGCATACATCAAAGATTCTTCAAATGCACAGCACAGGAGTGGCTGAGATGAAAGAAAAGCCCTCCAGTCTTAACAAGAAAAATGTAACTTCAAGGGCAATTTAGCTATGAGCATCCTCAGAGGGGTGCATAGAAAAAGAATGATAGCGGTTCAAAAATTAATATGTACCACATGCTTTAGTTAATCACAAACTGTGCCGTTCTTGTGAGACAACTTGAAAAGCTGAACCTTAAGTCACATGATGAAAGAAAGTTTCTTTTTCTTTGCTCAACAAGATTATTATTTTTAATATTTTTCATTGGCATAGGGGAGTCAAACTCACTGCAAAATGACTCATTCTGTCAGTTTAGCACTGCATAAGTGATGTGGTTGGTAGAGCAGGTCTGTCAAATGCAAAGATGAAGTGAAGTGTTGAGACAAAATAAACAAGCCAGTTTGGTAATCATGCACATCCACTTGACACAGAACTGACGAATGGTTCTAATCAAGTGACAATACTCCCCAACAGAAATCACCCCACAGAGACCTAACCTAATAACATGCTGACAACAAAAATCTCCACATGGAATATTTATGCTCTCAGCATCCTTATCTGGTTTATCTCCCTGGTGTTTGACAGTTACTGGATGTTTAAGACACCCACAAGAGTGTACTGATACATACTGAATCGATTTTAATATTGCAATGGAACAGGGAATAGCAGACAACTATTTGATAATATTTCTCTGACAATAATAAAGGAGACTACAGAGTGCTTGGATGTTAGTTCTTTTTTGTTGCTTTTTAGGATGTCACCTGTTTTTGCAAAATTGCAGATCACCTCCCACATGAGGAACAAGTCAGCCCATCTGTCACCAAACATCTGGAGCATCTGTACTGCTCATTCAATACCATTCCCTGAGCTACCTGGGGCACTTGAAGGCAATGTTTTTATTAGGTAAAACAATCAATAAAAACAAGAAATCAAGCCAATAATAAATTAAACAGATTAGTTTACAGATTAGTAAAGACAATCTCCAGGTACATCATTCAACCTTAAAAGAATATCTCAAGAAATATATCAAATAAACACTCCTTCCTCTTTTGTGACACGAACTGTGCCCATTTCTCTCAAGCATCCACCATATGGCAAAGCCTTCCATCTGGACAGCTTGGCAACTTAGCCAAGTTGTCGTCCTCTTGCCTTGTTGTCTGATGTGAAAACAAAAGCATGGAGGATTAAGGTTTTCTAAAGTAGATGAGCTGTACAGAAACAACAACATGCACCGTATACTTGAAATGTGTGGTGAGATTATTGGAAAATAACAGCATTCCAGTGTGAGATGTGACACATACCATATTCCAGTAGTAGTGAAGCTCCACCAGCAGAGCAGCTGATGGTTTTGTAGCTAGCTAGCATCAGCACCACGTTACCCAACTAAAATCAGAACAAGCTCCTTTATAATTTTCTAATTCTAGTTTTGTGCTCATAGTGGTCAAACATTAAAATGAGATATTTTAAGATACTGCAAATGTAACATGAATATGTTAATCCTGCTACCTATTTCCAAACTAAAATGAGTCAGTTAACTGAGCAGATAAATTCCTTAAGTCCAATTGCAATGACTGAATGAGTGATTGTAGTAATTATCATGTGATTGAGTAGCTCGTGTTAAAATTAAATAATTGATTTATTTTGAACAAAAAACTGTTTTCAAATTGTGAAAATTGTATAGTAGGTTCATATTAAAAGCTTTAAAAACGAACCCTGTGTTTTTTTTTTTAATAAACTTAAGGTAGTAAATGAAAATGTCCTTTGCTATTACAACAAACAGTCCACACTTCAAACTTTAATTACTTTTATCTAAGTCATTACAATTTCTTACTTCTGTGTGATGATTAATGATTAATGTGTTAAAAACTGTTTGATGATTAATTAGATTTTTTTAATTCTAAAGGAAAACTATAAAATAAATAAATAAAAATAAAAACACATTTACTCAGACGGGCCAGTAATGCATGACAGATTATGAGCATCACCTGGGGATCACTTACATTATGAAGAATGCCGATATATGGGAAAAAAGAAAAACAGCTGCAAAAGTGTTCTCTATTATCTATAAGCAGATCAGTGTTGTAATAAGTATTATAACTATATGGTTCAATATATGAGCCATTTTCTTTCATCCAAACCATCAACAGATTCATAGACACCTAGCATCGGTCTATAATTCTCCTATCAATAAATACATTTAATATAAACATATAAATACATACATACAATACAATACATACAAATAATACATTATTTATTTTGTTTTATGTGGTGAGCTAAAAGAACTATTCACAGTAGGATTCAGCGGTATCTAACTCACCTACGAAGGTGAGCATTTGCCATTTGGGGAATTAACCTCCACGCAAAACCTGGTGTCAAGAACTGCCCCCAAATGCCTGTATATTTTCCCCTTTCTGCCAGGCCAATACATCTGCAAATGAGTTTATAGCAACTCTTCCCTTAGGTCTCAACGGACACATTACAAATGCAGCCCACATCAAACGGCATTTGCACAGCCCAGCAGGTACATTGGAATAAGCAGAGCAGCAATCAATCCCTGCCACAGGGTTCTTTTGTGCAAAAATGACATAAAAAATTGTTACCCTCAGGTTTTTTTGGACAGTAGATACACAATTCAGATCATCAGTATTTGGAAAGTTTGACCTTCTGTTCTTTATGTTCTGCTCATCTTGACATTATGATTACATATAAGGGTCAAACATCAACTTTAGTTCTGCAGATTTATGTAAATATAAGAAATACTGTGTGTTTTAGTAGAAGCACCTTTAAGCCTATAGTCCTTAACCCATAAACATCATGCATTTCCCCAGTGATACTTTCTCATGCCTTTACTGAAACCAGCTTCAGCTTCTCTTTGCTGTCTTTAGCAACAGAACGGCAGCTCAGTCGAACTGAGATCTAGTCAGCGACTTACCGAATCAAGGTTGGGGCTATGCCCTGGAAATCTCTCTTTGGCTGCTTATGCTCAGTGTAGAAGATTGTGCACTAGTTTGTCGGTCAGCAGCAGGTGACCTTGAAATAGTTTAGCTAAATCTGAGTGCTTAAATCTCTTGAACATTTCTACATTCATTCTGTAGCTTTTGTCTGCACAGTGAAACCGTCTATAAATGCCTATCAGATACACACTTTCAATGATTTTCTTCTTCCATCATAATTCAAGAAAATGATTTGTTCTTCTCTCAACAGCTTATTTGTACATCTCCCCTTTTTTTAGTGATTTAATCTAACCAATTATTTAATCTCATCTTAGATGATTACAAGCTATGTTCACTCTTCTCTTGACAGATTCCTTTTCATACTTGAAATGTAAGAGTGCGGCCAACAGCTAATTAAGAAAAACCAGCCACTACGAATATTTCATGTATTTTTTTCCTTTCTTCCATTTTGAAAACATCATGTTCTACAGCTGCCACTACCAATCACTTAAACTTACTTTTTTTGACAGACAACTCCACCTCCACCTCAGTGGTAACCTTCAATCAGCTCAGCACCTAATGAGAGGCCTTTTATACATGAGTAACAGTAACAATGAATGAAAAAAATATAGCTGCCCAAGATGCAGAAAGTACCCAAATGCTTCACTTAAGACCATATGATGTACTAAAGTGCTGTACCTCCCACACAGCACCTTGGCAATGACATCAACCCACTCAAGAAAAATCTGGGATTTGGCAAATGAATGTAGCATCCATTATATTAGCAATGTTAAGGACTGAAATGTCAGAATACCATGGCTTGTTCTGTTCGTGCATCTGTGCTAAATTCTTCTGATCCAGCATTAAAGTAAAAAAAAAAAAAAAAAAAAAATTGAAAAAGGGAGTATTGCAGCAGTAGAATTTGGACCCCCAGGGTACAATCTTGACTTGTGTTCGCATTGCAGATCACAACTGCATCTCGAGTTAACTTTTTGTACCAATTTACCATCTGAAACGTACATTTTTGTTCTCAAGTGGTAAATAGACATATTTATACAGTATCCTCTAAATGATAGTGTGAGATCTGCATTCCAACTACAAAAAATAGCTAAACAAGCTTTGCTCATCAATTGTAGCTTTTCTTCTTTAGTTGTAAAAGACTAAATTTATATGCGGTTTAATTTTAAAAATGCTAAAAAAAATGCTTTTCTCAACACTATCCTGATTCGTAGAGAAAGAACGCAAACAAGGCAGCGCGAAATTTATGATCAACGTGACTCCAGTATCCATAGCACTTTATCAGCGATCCAATATTTGGTAACATATTTCCTAAAACAGTCTCATTACAAGAAGTTAAACTCTTATAAAAGCTCAATAACTCAACTGCATCGTTTAGTTTAAATTAATATGACTGGTTACACAGTTGCAATGCAACAGCATCTATGAAGAATGGAGTTGTCACACCTCTTAAGAAAGCCCTCGTGGGATATGGAAAGGAGTACATTGGTGCCTTGCGGGTGTGGCTGCAGGCTAGCTGGGTCTCAGGGGCTGCTGTAGGCACTTTTTCTCTTTTATTCTAGCCTCTGTCTGTACGTCAGCATTAATCGCTGTTCCACATTATGCAGATTTAAACACGCACACACACTCTCCACTTCTAAAATACTTTCTATCAGTTTGTCTCCAGAATCGCTACACTGCAATCTTGATGTTTGCTTCTTTAATATAATCCGATTTTCAATCTAAGATGATAGCAGTTGGACCTTTTCACTTCTGCCATTGAAGCCATTTAATACTACGGTTGCATGTCAGGAATGTTCTCTGAACACATGGCAGCAGGTATTAGGTCACAGTGTGTTTGTTGATGTCTTTATTCAATTATAGAAAATATAAAAAGGAATGATGGCATTTTCCATAAACTCATAATCTTACTTAAAGTGTGGTAACTGAATATGATCCAAATACTTTTCCACTCAGGAAACTGAAGGACATAAAACTGAAATAGATAAGAAGTCAGAAGAGTGACATCATTATTGATTTCTCTCACAAATGAGATAATGTTGACTCTTGATGGAGTGCTCTCTCAATGCAATAAACTGCAACTACACAGCTGTCTGTACAACTCTAAGTATGTAACAAGGAGTCTTTTCAGAACTCTCAAATTGTGTAATTTAGTTCCGATTAATTCATATAATTTATATCTGAACATTAATAAATAAAATAGCAAAAAGATATGGCTAAATATGCTACAATAATATATTTTTAAAACTATTATTATATATCACATTTTAAACCACCATCCTCCAGTCTGTACTCTGCACTTCCATCACAGTTTGGTTCAGATCCGCCACCAAACTGGACAAACAGAGACTGCAAAGGACAAACATGTCTGAGAGTCAATAATCGGGGTCAATCCGTCCTCCATCCAGGACTTCTATCTGTCCCAGGTTGGGAAATGGGCAGGTGACATCTATGCAGACTCCTAACACCCTGCATACAAAGGTAGGGGGTACAGAGAACTGTACACAAAAACCAGCAGACACAGGGACAGTTTCTTAAAACGAATGTCTGATTAAGGATTAACTCATGTTTTTATCTATACTTTTGTTACTATTTTATTAATTAAGAATGACTTTTCCCTGCACTTTGTTACTGTCATCCAGCTGTTGAAAGACACATTCAAAAGATTTCATTCATCTAACAAACATCATTTTTATTACTAAGGAAATGGACAATGAGAACTCTCTCATAGTATAAGCACTATCATTTTTTTTGAAGTATGTTTTGTAAGTGTCCAGGTTTACAGTCAGCTAAATGATTGAAAAGCGCAAAACTGTAAGTTCCATATCTAGTAAAAGGTACCTGCTTTATACATTTTTTTCCCTTAACCATATGAAATGTATCATATTTCATACATAGGGGTTCTGAGACTTTTGCATCACTTTATGGTAGAAATTTGATTCAAAACCCTGTTGTGCCTCATATGATACTAGTTTCCTGTCCCTTGTGGAACACCAGAAAGCAAGAAATTATATAAAAATAATTTTTATCTATCACATGGTAAAAAAAAATGGTAGAAATACTAAAAATTTATTATTTTTTTCAGAATTTGTTACTGGGTCAAATAAAGACTTCATACTGTAAAATTGGACTTTTCTGCCAAATTCATTTGTAGATCAGGCTTTAAAAGAAAAACGTCCATCAAAGAAATGGTGTATTAATAAAAAGCAGAACAGAAATAATGAGACATAAAGAATACATTAGAGGAGGTTTTATAAATTTGCGTTGCACAATTGCATCTTCTCAAAAACACACATTCAGAGCTAAATAAATCAGCAATTTCTGTTATATTTTATATTTTGTCTATACATAAGCAGCATATTCTTTGTATAATTCTTGTCATTGTGGTGTTAACAATCAAGTAATTTTGAAACAATCGATCATGTTTAATTTAACAAAAGTCTTTGTGCTTGGTTTTATTATGATCATAATCAAGATCAACAATTAAATGCAAAATCATTAAATGGTTATGAAATTTCAAGCATAAACATTTCAAGCAAAACGTATTGTATCAGTATCACTGTTGCGAAAGGTGATAACTGTCATCAAAGACCAGATTTTGCAGTATTAGCCAGCCCTAGAGGTATCCATCCGGTGTATGTTCAGGGCCAGTTCATGGTATTAACTAACGAAGATGCTGCAACCCCACTATGCTTCACAAAGGATTGGCCCAGTCCTGTGCACTTGTCAGATCGATATGACTATCACTATTCAAAGTCAATCGCTTTTTCTTTGGATTCACTTTCTGAAAGAGCTTTTCATGTCAACTATTTGGGGAAGGAAAAAGAAAATATCATATCTATCATGTTAACCTCATAAATTACACATCACAAACCAGATTAGACACCACTTACTGTTTTGGGGGCTTCATTTGTGTATGCACATATCTTTAGGTGAGATTGTGTAGTTATCAGGGACTAATTATATCCAGAATTTAGCAAATAATGACTATTCATGACCATTTATAAGTCATGTTATTGGCTTAAACGGCACTTCTGTCTAAGCTTGCAAGACAAACTAATTACTTTAGTCTTATCGAAAGATACAGCTCTTGTTTCAATTCAACTCTATTAGCTGTGAATATAAACAGAATGATCCATTCAAACACACACTTCTCTTCAAATTCATGAGAATTTTGTATGTAAAAATGAAAACAGAACTTAATTTTGCTGCACCTGATATTAGAATGTACTTTTAGTTCTTCTGGTACCTAACCCTAACCTCCCCCCCCAGCAAGGGAGTTATATATTCAAGGTTGCGAAAAATTCTAAAAACTTTGAATCATATAATTTAGGATTAAACTTAATCTCTGTGGTGACAGAGATTAAGATGATCTAGTAGCAATTTTTTTCAGTCCAAATCAGCTCAATTGGGCAGAATCATGACCTTCATGCGGAATGATCAGATAATCTCCAAGGACAACAGTTTTTAATTCCAGAATTTAAAGTTTAAAGTTCCCCTTAAAGAAAAGTGATACTTCATAAAAATAGAGAAATAAGTCTTCTAGCTTTTATGAAACTTTTAATGGTTAGTTGGAAATGGAGATCTAAAGAAATATCACAACTTTATAAAGACATAGCACTTCTAACTCTGGCTCAGTCTCTCCAGAAAATAAGTCCAGTTTGTCATAATGAAATGGTAGCAGCTCCCACAGGAGAGGTTGTCTGTCAAGCAATGTTCAGCTTCTTTGGCAAGAATCCTGATGCATGAGTACAAAAATATTTAAATGAAAATGGCAATGTTTGATTGGGAAACCATTTATTATGGATGCTTTATAGCACATTATCATGTGTATTAACTTTAAACATAACCATGTATGACCCCTCACTGTGACTTTCTTTTTATTACAATGAAAACAGTTCTATTTTAACCAACATTTCCAGAAACGGGTTGGTTCCTGTCTATTACTGGACCACAAATAAGAAGAAAACCTTGTTCAAACTGTAATGCAAGTGTATAGTTATGGAAGATGAAGACAGAAATTATCCTTCACAATAAGTTTGCTACACCTGATAAAATATGTTTTCCATTTTTCTGGTAAATGTACATACTTGGAAGTACTTTTGAAATCATTGGTGTATGGTGCTATTACAAATATTTACCTGACGTAAGTAATTACCTGGCTTTTAAAAAGTAGTCAGTCTACACCTTGTCAAAGGTAAGAGCTGTATTTTCTGGGTGAGAAATGCTTTTTAACTGAAAAAACTAACTAAAAAAAAAAAAATAAAAAAATACTTTTTTTGGAAGAAATTGCACTTTTTTTCTTCCTAACTATGTAATCTAACTATTTATTTAGACATAGGTTCATAATTATGGTTTAAACTCCAGCAGTAGTTCAAAAGATAGTTTGTCTTCTTTCATGTTAAGGTATTTGAAAAATAACCGTTTAAGGTCAAAAGTATGTCCTCTTTGTAACACCTTCATTGAAAAGAGGTCGACTATATTAAGACTATTTATACTAAAAAGGAATTGGAGCCAAATGAACATGTGGTGAATGTCCTGCTTGTTGCCCTAAGGGTAAAGTCTCTGCTATCAAGAGGAAGTGTAAGGTGGATGGGTGATGGGAAGGGGTATGAACGGTGTGCGGAGGGGGAATAGCAGCGTGGCAGGTAGTGAAGCCCCCCACTGTTCAGCTGCATGACCTCTGGAAACCGTCCAGCACTGCGCCTGCAAGAGAACATGGCCTCACCTTTCACGTCATACGTTCTCAGAAGAAAACCCATAACTGCTTTCCACTAGCCAATTAAAAAGTTATGCATAATTTACAATGTCGCTTTGGCAATGCGGTCAAATTAAATGCGAGTTAATTCCTGTGAATTTTCCCTCCGCAACAAAGGGCAAGGAAAGAAGAGTGTCTTATTGTGATTTGCTCTTTACTTTAAAACTGCATCCATTTATTGACCAAGAAAAACAAGAAAAAAACCTACTGCCCTCACAGAAATTTGATGAAACTTTTTTTTTCTTAAATATGGGGTAAAGGATTTTTAATGACGAAGCTGACACATCTTGCATCCCCATTGTGCTATGCCAGCACAAAAGAAGCATCATGCCTGAGAAATGAAGGTAAGCGCGGTAGGAGAGCTATCACAGACTATTAAAGTTGTGGCCTAAAGGGGAAATCACATTACAGAGGTGGTTATTCCATTCTTCTCCTCTTAGCAATATGAAGGAAGATATAGCACATCTTCTTCATCCTTGGTGTAAAATACCTCTCCCCAGTCCTCCAATTAAAAGATAGCAGTAAAATAGAGCAGACATGGAGCTGCGATAGTGTAATTGCCTCCTACAGTCAGCACAAGTGAGGCAAAGCTTGTCTGTTTAAGCCTGGAGGGGCACAGTGGAAAGTACCGGGACTGACACACACGGGGACATTAACGGACATCGTTCATGATCCAAATCCTCTATTTTGCTTAACAGCTATAGTTTAATTGTCACTAGCTGTGCCAATCATCCAGTCTCACTCTCATCCCCTCTCGTCCTTGGTGTTAAGATAAATGTGCGGGACAAAAGCCAGATATTTTTCAATGACTAATGGATCTGTGGTCATGGACCACTTCTTATATTTTTTTCCCAGACTCAGACACTTGAAAAACAAAGAGCACACAAGAACGCAAAAACACACATACACACAAAAAACAAAAATGCTCGTACATACTTGGAAGCGAAAAATAAACTTCTTTGTGATTATGCAAATTCATATGTCAATACTTTTTTCTGCTTAGCTGTAAATATGGGGATAAATGTCCAAACAATATATCCCCCTAATCTCTGTGGAAACAGACAGGGAATCACGTCAGAAGATCTAAAAGCAGATTCTATCAGTCACAAGTCAATTTGAGCAAAATCAGCCACATTGGCCAAAAGCAGTGATTTTGAACCAGACGCTAACTGCTAATGATTAACTAATCTCAAAAGGACAACAGTTATCCGATGCTGGCTCTGCTGCAGTACACAGTGAATGACCATTCTTGTGAGTATGTTTTATTTTAGTTTAGTTTAAAGCACCACCACCACACACAAACACACACACACACACACACACACACACACACACACACACACACACACACACACACACACACCCACAC
>JBAMHX010000014.1:21313735-21330742 GCA_037177515.1 Pseudomugil tenellus
CACACACACACACACACACACACACACACACACACACACACACACACACACACACACACACACACACACACTTAAACTTCTTAAGAATAAAGACATAAGTTCAAAACTTATATGCAGCTTTAAATAGTTTGTTGGAAATGGAGAGCTAAAGAAATATCACAACCTTATAAAGACATAGCACTTCTGACTCTGGCTCAGTCTCTCCAGTTTGTCATAATGAAATGGTAGCAGCTCCCACAGGATAGGTTGTCTGAGTAATTTTAACCTGATTTGACAGGAACGATGATACATGAATATAAAGATTCTTAAGAGACAA
Source organism: Pseudomugil tenellus (assembly GCA_037177515.1). Classification (NCBI taxonomy): domain Eukaryota; kingdom Metazoa; phylum Chordata; class Actinopteri; order Atheriniformes; family Pseudomugilidae; genus Pseudomugil; species Pseudomugil tenellus. The sequence continues at coordinate 21,314,052 of JBAMHX010000014.1, forward strand.
CCGCAAAAAAAAAAAATCCTGTTCTTTTATATTGTAACAGTGACAACTTCCGTTTTTTTTTTTTTGTTTGTTTTTGCTTGATTTGTTTGTTTTGATAGTTTAGTTTCCACATTTTTATAAGATTTGGTCACACAAAAGATTTGCTTTACCACACCATAGTTTAAGCAATGTTGCATGAGTTTCTGGCTTTAAAGTTACAAGTTTATAACTCATTTGAATGGAACAATTGCATTTATTTAGCAGAAACCTGGGTAATACTTTCCCTGCAACATCCCAGGACTAAGAAACTGCACTGCTCCACTTTGTCATACACCCCGGAGCATCATGTTCCAGCTGTGTTTTGCTTTATGGTTACTGTCACCTGCAACTACCTGAATATGAATTGATTGGCTGCCAGCTACAGCAGAGAGCCATGTCCTGCCGGGGGTTCGGAACATTTTGGCTCAACTTTCATGACCATGAAATGTTGTAACATGTGTGTGTGTCGGGGCGTCTTTGGGATTGGCACTCGTACACCATCCACAAAGTGTTGGGTTCGCTCCGTGTGCTCACTCACAGAGTGTATTTTAGGGATGTTTTTGTCAAATCAGCTCTCCGTATCCAAAAAGCAAAAAGCTTCAAAAAACTTCTTCGGCAGCCAATAAGTAAACCAAATGTCTTTTTAAAACAAGCACCATGACTCAACCAAGAAACCCAATATAATGTTGTTAGAGGAATCAAAGAGAAAATAGAAATAATAGTCAACTACTATGAAATCTGTTTTTCATCCTGTTTCTTCTCTGAGCACTTAGATGCAAGTAAAAGTCACTCCAATTTTTCATGACTCTTGTTTTCGCCTTAGACTACATTCAAGGCCCTAATGAGGCCTGTGGAGCATATCAGCATCGAAAGTAAATCTAAGTTCATAATAAAAAAAATCTGTGCTTTAATCTTTGAGTAATAATAGGAAACAGCAAATTCAGCTTCAAGCTTTGCTGGGAGGTGGCATCATAGATAATACACTGCCTTTGTAGACTTGATGCTTCCTTCTGTCTCCAGCAGCATGTCGGCTTTGTCTCCTCAGTAATTTAAAGTAGAGTGAAGAAAAGGATGGAGCAGCCTCTCTCTCACTCTGTCTCTAATCAGTGAGTCAGTACCCGTGTCAGCTCTGCCACATTTAAAGCAATTTTCTCTACTTTAGTGGAACACCATGTTCCTTTCTCTATGTCTTTGTAGGAATCCTCAGCTGAATAGTTAGAAAAGTTTGCTCTTTTACAAGGACAAGAGATCGTCACTATATTATCATTTTTATATTCTAAAGTTTAAATGGAAATTACAAGTAGAATTAAATTACATTTACGTTTTAAATTCAATCAGACACTTGTTCTATTGTCAAACTCCACCATGTATGCTTTAAATCTTCTGTGGATAGTGAGGCAGTTTAACTTGATTGCCTACAAGGTGTTTTCTTTATTGGAAAAAAAGGGCCATTAAGAAGATATGTTCCCGTATAAGACCTCATGGCAGTTGATCATAATATCACACTGATAAAAAAAAGAAAGATTTCATCTGAATTGTTGGTGCTAATTTAAGTCTTAATGGAGCTCATCTCCCAAAGTTTATGATATAATCTAAAGAAATAGGTAGTTGTGTTTGTAAACCTTATATCTCACATTAATGATTTCCTTCAGCAGCAGTACTCTAAGTTTTTAGTAGTGCATCTTCTGTCTACTTTCACCAAGTAACTGCACGGAACAATAATAAGGAGGAGGTGAGATTTTTTGTGGGACTGATAATAGGAACGGCCCTACCCCTCACCACCTGCTACACTCTACTGAGAGACGCAGCCAGACAGACAGTAATTGAGCTGCCCAATTAGCCTGGTTTCACTCAAGCAGCAGAATCACCCTTGAGTGTAAAAGAAGAAAGACTGATACCATTAGCATATCCAAACTCCAGTATCTCCTTCAGAGATGGTTTAAGTGCAGAAAGAAAACAGAGCCACCTTTTGTCTAGTCCTCTTCTTTGGTAAAAACTACGTCATGCTAGCTAGTGAAAGACGAGAGTACCAAAAACAGTCATTGGGTTCATTGTATGCAACTAATAGTCATAAAAGCTTTATGCTAATAATTGGGAATAATCGAGGTAGATTTCACAAGCTACTTTACAAAGATGGAGACAATTATGACTTTTTAAATGTACTTTTCTTTTTCTTTACTTATTTTTACACATCATTTATACTGATAGGGTAACTTCCTAGCTCTAAAATGGCCTTCTAAAAAAAAAAATAATTATAAGGTATCAATAACTATTTTTTCAGCGTATCCATAAAAACCAGTATTGTAGATCTCAAAGGCAACCTCAAAGAGAACAGATTGCATTTTAGCTGTTTATACCTTTTTCTTCTTTTCCTAAAAAGCTACTTTTTACCTGACTGACAAACTCTCATCACAATACACCCACATGTTCTCTGTTGTATGTGTACATGAGAATTTAAGCTGCTCCCTGGCTACAGTATTTCTATACCAGAAGCATAGTGATCTACTTTCATGCTTTACATTGCCATGTCCCAAGATGAAATTCTTCACACACAGACTATCCCCAGAGAAACAGAACAGTCTAAAAGCTGCTCTTCTGTTAAGATGCTGTTGTGCCATATAAAATACAAGCAAAACATTTCTGTTGAAGTGGTGCCCTGAAGCAAGCCTGAGTATACAAATGTAATAGCTGGGCTGCTTACCTGCTGAAAGTGTTGCTTTACTGGACATTGTTTCAATGCATATATTTATACATATAGGCGGGGGGAGGCATTTAAACAATGACAACTGCAATGTTTGAACCCATTTAAAACATTTTTTTAAAAAGCAAGCACACCAACACAGAAATTAAACAATTTTTCAAATAGAGCATATGTTATCCTAACTAAAGCTTTCAAGATTCTCCACAAAATTTTGATCAAAATTACCTACAAATAAAGAGAAAAAGGTTGCAACTAATGAATCTAGCAGTAGCTACCACTGTGTGTACACAGCACCACAGCCAAAGTCTGCTTTCAATGTTTCTCTTAACATGTTGCCTTATAATAAATAATGAGAAAAAACTGAAATAATGATACCAGAACATCATCCCACGTCTTTTTGTGCTGTAAATATATCAAATTTATAGCTTAATTGTAATTCCAATGACCCAATAAAGTGACATATTTATAGCGTACAGCGCCGTGGTGCAGTTGTCCCTACCATGTGATCAGAAAGCACTGTAAAGGAGGTCACTTTCCATTAAACTGTTGATATGGTTGCCAGTACCTGCTTAAGTTTCAGATTTTATACATAATGAAAATGCATATAATGTATGCTTTGGCCTCATAAAGATGAGCCATAGTGAAACCCTACATTGAAAACTATAAGAACTAACCAGCCATGCACTGATGTGCTATTCCTGTTAATTAACTGCCTTACGTGTACTTCCGATTCCAATAAAAATATTATTATAATTATTTTGAATAGGTAAGTATCCAAACCCACAGAGGTGGACTTTACTTGGTAAAATTCTACAATTGTCTTTGTACAATAACTTACCAAGGGTCCAAATAAAATGTTCAAAGAACTTAATCCAGGGATTGTATATTTAAAAATATTCCTAATGGGAAGATGAACAGCAACTGTGGCCCATTTGGCAGACCTTAATCCTCCTTTTCATGGCTGGAAAGAAGGATGAGTCTGCCCGAGTAAAGAGCATGGAAAGTCAGATAAATTTGTGATCGAAATTTCAAAATAAGGAAAATGGAGGGGCCTGTGGTTGTACCCATTGTATGGTAAACCTGAACCTGCTGTTTTATAATAGCACTTCATACTGATGTTAAACAATACTGCTGGTCTTGTGAGTAACAGACCAAGTTCAGCATGTTTTTACTCCATTTGCCTCTAAGAAGCCTGCTTTGGTAACCACAATACAGATGAAAAATTGGCAATGGGATGTCGATGTCAAGCCTGCTTTATTTTCTTTGCTATTAGAGACACAATCTATCACACCAGCAGCCCTGCTAATGATCTCTGACAGATTGACAAGGCTTCTCTTTGGAGAATTATAAAAACAGGTGTATCGATTGGCAAGGCTCCAAATAGCATCTGGCCAACGCATATTTTATTAGTTTGAGCAAATGAAAAACAGACACATAATCTCATATCCCAGCATTTACACACACTGAAGATGAAGTGTCTCGGCAGTGATCACAAAGGCAGAGATAATGAATGTAGAGCGAAGAGAGCTCCATCGTTTGAGAACTTGTTTACTTTCAGGTAAATTTACAGAGAAGTCTCCAACTGCTTAAACATGGACATGAGTTTAATTATCTCGGATACTTTGCTTAATTTTATACAGGAGGTCCATCACAATGAAACAGCCACAGTAACCATTTTCACATAGTAATGGGATACAGATGATCCTGACTATAGCAGTAAATATGTGGGATTTCCCTTCAGTCTTGGCACCTCAATACTTGAGCAAAGTCGCTTCAAGGTGATACCTGTGAGAATAAAATCCTGAGACCTATTGACTCACTTCGTTATTAATTCAGCTTCAAGCTTTGCAGAGAGGCAGCATCAATTCAGAAGCAGAGATGAGAAATTGGAACAGCTGGAGGTGTAATACTGTGGCTTGTATCTTTGCACCCACCAACCCCTTTCTTAATACTTGTACCAAAAAAAATTAGATGGGAGGTATTTCAAATATACTGGGTCAAAGCTGAGCGACATAAGAATCCCAGTCCCAAAAATTAACTGGAAATATCTCTCCTTTAAACTTTATGGTTTAAAAAGACTACAAACTGTAATTATTAGACAATTATAAATCTATCTTTTAAAGAGAGAAACTTTCAAATAATGATGAAAATAAAGACTGAGTTGGGGCTTTAATGTGTCCAGTTTTCCAATGTAGCACAAATTTTGTGATTTATCTCTGGGAAGGCATTACACTAACTCACTTTAAGCCCTAACTTAATGCCCACTGATCAAAAAACAAACATTAAGACAGTTTTGTGTTGCTGTGATAAGACTGGACTGCAAGAGAGAACCTGTCAACAGATCTATGAAATGTTATTACTGCTTGAGATAAGACAACATCAATAGATAAGGCCAGATGTGATGCTCAAATGACACCTCACAGTGACGGAGCTAACCTTTCAATGGAAAGCATGATAACCTAAATCTGCCAATATATTCAATCATTTGTATTCTGCTGCTGTTCTCTTGTATGAGATGGCGAATCAGTAATGATTTCACAGAACAAAAAACTGATCACAAATGTGACATAAGCAGCTGGACAGATGTTGTGCGGTCAGTAGTAAAGAAACTAGCACAACTGTCAGGATGATGATTCAAGGCTCTGCGAAGATGTTGTGCTGCAAGACATTTAGACGTCATCAATGATGTGAAGATTACAGTCTTTACACAATGATGACAACTGCAAAGTGATGCTTTTGTTAAAGCGGTCTCATAAATATTCACAAAACACCTCATCTCTTGAACATCCCCCAGCTTTGAGGAAGAAAGTTTAGCAAAGAAGTATCTTATAGTAAATGGCAGAACATCAAAGAAAAGGAATGCTTTGCTAGACTTTGATTGCATGCTGGAAACATTCATATTTTAAAAATGATGTTATAGTATGTAAATTAGTATCCAAGCAACCATTAACCATTGCTACCATTGCTAAAGCTGTCCATCTTTTACCTACATTTTTCCTATTATATGGTCAGTGCATTCTGATAAGATATTAGTTGTTGGTCATGAGGTCAGTGTCTTCACCTCACATTTATTGTTGTCATGTGAACATGATTAATCAACTACAGCAACAACTACAGCAGTTGCAAGTAATTCCAGAGGGAGAACACATGTACTAAAGGATAGAGTCTTTCCAATTTGGAAAAATACATTTACTGCAATTTTAGATAAATAAGAAAAAAAACAAGAGAAGAAAAAATGTGACAAAATTTTTATTTATACATTAAAATTGAGAAAGGTTTAACTACTGCATGTGAACAAACACATGCAAAAAAGTCAAAGGTTTATTGTCCAGTGACATCATTATGTTTTGTCTGTTGTATCCCAAAAGTGCAGGAGGACTCATCTAATTCCACTTTCTCAAATGTTGGTTAGGGTTTAATACATGTGTCACGACATCTATAGGAACATACTGCAAGTTACCTGATGGTGTAGCAATGGCAAGGCACTATTAGATTTCCCTGTTATTGTGCTTTTTTGTTATTCTGAGGTTACTAAATAAAGCAATATTTAAAGAAATAAGTTCAGGATACAAGGTTTGTATTTTTTCATATTTCCTTTCATGATGGATGACTAAGAATAATTTAATAGTTGGACATTTGCTGAAGTGACTATGTGACAGATATTGGGTTTAAAGTGGTTTGAGGGGAGTCAGGTGCTTTAAACAGGATATGAAGCAAATATAAAGAAAACTACAAAATAGTGAGAATTTATAATAGTTGAGAAAATGTAGTTTAATTGAAAATAAAGATTTCAAGCTTAGATTTGCGAACAAAATTTCTTTTTTATTTTTTTGTCCTTTCTTTTGTCCCTTCATAACAACACTTTTCATAACAACAAATTATGGGTTTGAGGGGAGCAAAAACTTGTTTTTAAAACACAAAATACATATTTGCAATACCAAAAGTAGCAACTCAAAAGCACTTTCACAGAAAAAACAAATTAAACCAACAATTTCAAAATAATAATCATGCTAAGAAAATGTTGGAGATGTTAAAAATATTGGCATTCTAAAAAATATCAGTCTTTTGTTTAAATACACTGCAGGTACGCAATTTTTGGGCAATTTCAACTGGGATGGTCAATTGTAAGGAGGAGGAGGGCAACCCCTGTTTTATTGATGTGGTTGTTGAGAATTAAAAAGTGTTCGAAGATAACAAAAGAAAAAAAAGTAAAGTTATTCTGAGTCAGAAATGTGTTTGTATGTAAAGTCTTTTATTGAGGGATTGGGCAGTTAAGCAATAGATTTTTATCCTTGGAGTTCACTGATCTGTAACAGCTGAGCCAGACAGGGAAACTGAATGACATTAATTGAAAGGATTTATAAATGCAGTTTGTAAATGGAAGCCTCTGTAGCCACAGTGAGCTTGACTGAGTTAATAAAATCATCTAACAACTGGAACTTAGAGGACAAAAAAATGTGTCAGTTAATATCCACGCCGTGAAAATATCAACAAATTAAGTTACTCACGTCACCTATTTTAATGTTCCAGTAGAAATAACATAAATACCAATATATAACATGGCTCATATTTATAGTTACCCTGCTTCAAAAAAATAAAAATATAGGTTTACTTTATAGATGCCAATATAAGTTTTTTTTCATTGCAAATTAATTGATTATATCATTCAATTTTCAAGACCAACTAGTCTTATTGTGTTGAATATGGTGTTGCCTCTGATCTCGAGATTAACCATTTTAATATGGAAGCTAATAGGCCAATAAAAAGGGCTACGTGCTAATGGTGCCATTCATTTATAGTGGAGAAAAAGACTGTTAGCTTTCATGTGGCAACCATCTGTCCTTGCTCTTTATAATAGGAGGTTCTTTTTTAAATTTTCTCAACCTTCCAATCCTTTTTAATACACATATAAAGCACAACAACTATGATATTTGCATGTACAACTGAATAATCTAATCACTCTTAATGTTGGATAATGACTTTTTGGTGTGCATGGCACTAGATGGAGTCTCTGATCAGTATGCTGCTTGTTGTTTTGAAATTAAAAGGCAGATATGAATTAGGCCTCGTAGAGCCTTTTGCTTGAAAAGGATCATGATATGATAAAATAAAAGCAAGACATCACTTCAGAAGGGTAAAATACAAACCAGTGGACAACCAACGGTGCCCACCTGTCATGTTCATCATATACAGCTTATGCTGTTTATTCTTAGTTTTTTCTGCCATTGTAATATTTTTTTGCTTTCACAATAAGGCACTTTCTCACCTTAAAACCTGCAAGGTAAAGCTAAGGGGATTTTTTCTTTTTTTTTGCTTTGCTATATATTCCAGTTCTGATCTTATTGCTTTGAGTGTAGTGGGACAAACTGTAAGCTTTCAGATTACCTCAAATTTATTTATTGATATTGTCTGCAGTGGTCAGGACAGTTTGCGCAAAGACAGTGTTAAAAAAATGAAACTATAGTATTGAAGGGCAAAAAAAAAAAAAGGTTAAATGAATATGCCTGCCCTTCCCAAGCTTACCTATTCTGCAGTTCTTCCAGGTAAAAAAATGCTAAATGACAACACATGGAAGTGTGTGGCCAAACTTTGTATTGGTCCGACGTTGCGAAGCACAATCACATATTCATTGTTGGTAACAGCAAATGAAAAATAAAACCAGTAACACTGGAATAATCAATTATTGTAGACGCAGTCAAAACACATTTGAAACAAAGCATCCCAATCACACAGTTGCACAACATCTGTTCAGCGTAGAGAATGATGTGACACGAACACAGTGTAGCACAAGAGCAGTACTCCATCACTATACGTCTCCAGATTAATGGCTGAAAATGTCACAGGGAATAAGGTCATGCACCAAGAGACCTGCCTATGAAGAGACGTCAGAGCACTTCCAAGTCTGAGCTGCAGCTTCATGGTCCACTGGGAAGCCAAATGCACTGTTGTCAAACCCCAGCTCGCAAACACTGGAGTCCACACACACACTTAACAGCATTGTGTGACCTATGTGATGAGGGAAGGCAGAGACAGGGTCGACTCTTACATGGAACATTAGACATGATTAGAAGTAGTTCACTGAAATGCCGCTGTCACTATGATGGGACACTCTTAAAACCAATATCTTTAAAGTGACACATGGCACCGAAGAGATAAAAGCATTTAAAACGTAGCTTGTTTTAAAAAATCTGTGCTTCCTAGATGTACTACAGCTAGGTCAACCAAGTCATATTTCTTGTGGCTTTTTTTTTCTTTTGGTGAAACTTTGGGTTAAAACCACTTTCCTGGAGATTAAAAGTTTCTGATTCTGATCAGTTCTTCTGATCAGTTTCTGATTAAAAGTTATTGCACCTAAAGACTCGCCCGTCAGCATCCATACACTGTACGGAGTGAGTGCAGCAGAGGAGCAGTATAATTCTATTCCTTCTACAACATCATTATTATTTCTGTGCCCAAATAGACTCAGTAATGTGCGTTCATAATGTCTCTTATTAAATGTTTCTTTTAAAGGCTGAATTTTTAAAAAGTTGTCATTGAAATGCAAAAACAGGATCTTGTTAACATGTACTTAGAAAAAAAAACACAACAAAAAAGATTTTAAATTGGACAAGTGAAGTTCATTTGACTTCCAAAGTTTCTAATTCATGCTTTTCCAAGCTGATTAAAGCAGGCAGGAAAGGTTGACTTTGAAGGTTTTCTCTTTGTTTTAAAAACATAAATAGCTATCCCTTGAGGAAAAACTTTAAGTAAAAAGATTTCACAAACCATTATAAATATTAAACCAAAAATAAGTCAGAGAGGCAGAGATAAGACGATGGTAATACTCGACTAATGAGAAATGTTTAGTGCTGCAAGGCCTATTCTAAAGATTTGGGGTTATATCAATAGTACTTCCCACAAATTGGGGTTACTTTTGGAGGTATCATTTATCGTGGAAATCTTAAGCGTCTGTTTCTTGCTATCATAATTAAGTAGATTGGAGAGGTTCTTCTGGAAGAGTCAGGTTTTCCTTGAAAAATATATCATGGCTTTTGATGTTGCAGACCTTCAAAAACTGAAAATTGAGCAAAAACTGATAATTAACCCAATGGGGCTGAAGTTCACTCTACAAGAATAAACGTCAATATGCTTAAAAACAGCCCAAACTTCATGTTAAAACATATGCAGCTCCTATCTGCCACTGGTTACATCGCCTCTATTGTTCTGACACTTGGCAGATGATGCATCAAATCTTTTTAAGATTTTGACAAAGATGGACCATATAGAAGGGGTGGACAAATACAGTCCTCAGGAGCCTTCATCCTGGAACTTACATTGTGTTTTTCTATTCTGGTCCTTGGGAACCCCTGTCCTGCATTGTTTTAGTGATATTAACATACCTGACTGTCTCATGAGCATACTAGTGTAGAAATTACCAAGCAATTAAAACAAGCAGCACAGGAGTGAAGACTAGGATTGACAAAAAAAGTTTTCGATATGTCTGCTCATTAACACACCTGAATAAACTAAATGGTATATTACTAGGCCTCTGCCTTTTTTTTCAGGTGTGTTTGGAAGGCAGGCGTCTAAAAGTAAAGAAAAGCATCCCAGACTTAAGTGTTCTTTTTTACGTCATTGAGCTGTTCCTAAATTCCAGGCCATTAGAATTTGAAAAGTTGCATTTTACCTTTCAGGAAATACTTTTTTGGTGGTGTGGGGAAGGGGTTTCATTCTGTTGCCCTTTATCTGTAAGGCCAAACTGACGCCCTGTCTTAACCCTGACTGAAAGGTGAACAAAAGAATTCCTAAGAACAACTCCTGATCTATGACTAAGCTTCTGAAATTTAACACTTAAAAACAGAATATTTGATTTGTTAGAGATTAAAAGAATTCCTTATAATACTCATCAAAATATTGGGCATTTGTTTCCAAAGGGAAAAAACTGCTTAAAATCATTTTAATAAATTACTGCTAAAGTCGAGTTAGACAGCATTATATACTGTGATGTAGCAAGTTCTGTACCTGCCTGTAATAATTCCCTCTTATGCCTCCAACATCCACCTACTGAAATCAGGCCGCTGCCTTTTTTGTTAAAGTGTGTGTTCATGAGGCTTATAGCAAAGTTAAAGCAATACAAACTGGCAAACTAATAAGAAAGGGTTCACAATGAAATAACAGCAGCGGTGTTATTTGTTTTATTTGGGACAAAGCTGAGGCAGATATTAAAGAATGGTTGGTTTGTTTGAAAAAACAATTTCAGTCCAGTATAGTGTGAAAGCCAGACAGAACTTGCTCTCAGTGACTGATATGCACTTTCCTGGATGTCAGTGTCAAAGACACCTTGCAACCTGCTCTAGCCTCACGGCATGACACTGGTGACTTGTTGTCAGTCAGCTGCAACTGGTTCCTTTCAGATAAGTGCAATGCGCTGTACTGATGGTCAGAAAAAGTTATTATGTATATCTGGGGATTTTGCAGTGCAGGGTGCATTTATGTGTTTGCTTTGCTGTAACATTAACTTATCTGCACATTTTCCTTTATAGTAAGTTTTACTAACACATAGTACACCATGAAAAAGAGAAATGTATTGCAACAGAATTTGTTAAGTTATAGGTCACAAAATTACGAAAGAGGGCCTACATCTAAAAAAAGATGTGCAAAACAGGTTTGATTTGTAAGAACAAAAAATGGGAGGAAGAAGTTGTACTTGAACCTGGATGTCCTTTGTAGAGTACTAAAAACCAACAATAATGCAAACAACAAAGGGTAGCACATCTCTATATCCAAACCAAAATGAAGGAGAACATAAGTATTTGCACTTGAGCAGTTTGTTAGACTCCCGGATCAAAGACTTAAACCTTAAGTATAAATTTCCATTACATTTGGCCCAGAAGACCCCCTCTTCTGGCTGATATATAACCCTCTCAATTCCACAAAACCTCAATGAGCAGGTGAGCTGTAATTTGCGACAGAATTGTGCTTTCAATTGCATAATCCATATTGCCTGTGCGGCTATGGTATCTGTAGTTCCAGAGGTCGTCTGGTTTGCCCATTGTAAGCCAAATCCACAGAAACACGATAACATTTAGATCACATGAGCATATCTACCATCTACAAATGATTATGGAATTCTCTTCCCAGTATGAGGATAGCAAAAAGATTTAGTATTTTTTTGTGTCACAACAAGCACAACAAACATCTGTACATGCCCGAAGATGTTAGCAATGTTTTCTCTCTGTATATGATTAGATATCCTTAAATGTACATGCTTTTCTGAAAAGGAATATTAGTGGAAGGATATATTTCAAAGCCTCTTCTGCTGCACTTGCAAGTCTCTCCTTGTTATTTCTTTTAGCTTATGAAGTGCACTGGTAACATTCAGTAGAGAGATAAACACAATCAGAGGCTGAGGAGTCTTTTAAATATCTTCCACCAATCTTTTCTTTCAGAAAAGCACTTAAAAAGATCTTAAAATGACTTATTAGGAGAAGTGGAGACCGGAATAGCTGTAAAACTGTTGTATTTATTCTGTGATTGACCTTGTTAGAACCAAAAACACTGATGAAGGTTTAGTGCTACAATGCACAAGGAAATTTTTAGATAAGTTGTGTGCCACAGTTAAAAAGTGAGTACTTAATTTCTCCTTTGTTTGCATATCGAATGTGCTACCACTTTTTGCTCATATTTTGTATGTTTAATTTGTACTACTTATGTCAATGTTCTGTTTTAACAACATCTATTTGCTGAAAGACTCCAAATAGCTGCTGAAGTGCTCATATATCCCACGCAAAGCAAGAGCTTTATCAGTAGTTTCTCTTTTGATTGAATTTAGACTCTACATTGGCAATAAATCAGCAATCAGCAGAAGCCCACAAAGGAAGACCATCATCATGTTTGAACTGAAAAAAATCAAATCCTTAGTCAATTATCTTGGCCTCAATGGAACCGATAATGGTCACTCTTAAGCAGCAATTTGGCACAGCTGAAATGTAAACACAATGTTTCACACTGAACGTGTTAGCTCGGAGTATCTGGTTCCCATTTCCTCATCCAAAGCCACTTTTTCAGTGGTGGGTATCAGTAGGAGGTGGGGCACAAAACACTGTTGTTGGAGACATTCTTGGACTACATTGAAATCAGCAGTAAATCCCATAATTGCCTCAGAGCAGTAAGCTGGATGCCATGGCAAGGCACCAGCTGGGCCTTTAGCTGATATGTATGGTGCCAAGAATACTATGATGAAATCACAAAGGCTGTGCCACAGCAAGGTAGAGAACCATGTGCTGACTTGCTGTCAGTCAAAATGACAGCAGGGCAACACCTACATGGTCTTCCAGTTGCAGTACCTCGCTGTACACGAGTCGCTAGAAGGCTGGCACATTCAGTGTCTCCAAGGGTTTGACTGTCCTGTATGTTGTATGCAGCACTGCAAAGGAACTCCAAATAGAGATACTCACAACAGTGATCATTAATATTGTTTCTCTGTTTAAAAAAAGTTAGAGTCTCCATCTTGTAATATCAAAGCCCCAATTATTATTTTAAGATTGACTTCTTTGCTGTACTGATGTACATGTTATGATGATCATGAGATTCCTGTGAAACAAGCAACTTTACAATGCATGAGTAAAATATTTCTAAAACTGGACTAAAACAGAGGGGAAAGTGTCTGGAAAAGAGGTGATTAATATTTTTTTTAATTGTGATAATCTTTTTAGTGTATTACAAATACATACCAGATCCAAAATATTAGTTGCAGCATTTTAGTACATTGCAGATTTTTTTTCATTTTATATATTATTAGAATACTGTTCAGAGTGTACCCTGCCTCTCACCAGATGGGTGCTGAGATAGGCTGCAGCTACCTGTGACCCTGAATTGGATGAAGCAATTAAAAATATGTATGAATGGATACTATTACCTCTGCCAAGGAAGTTATGTTTTTGCTGGCATTTGTTTGTTTGGTTGGTTGGTTGTGTACAAAATAATTAAAAAAGTTTTGGATGGATTCTCATGAACTTTTCAGGATATATCACGTATGGAAAGATGAACAAGTGACTAAATTTTGGAACTGATCCAGATCAATGTCGGGATACAGGAGTGATTTGAAGGATTCTTTAACATTGGGAGATAGCCACTCATTTTATTGCAGCTGACACCTCCTATAGGCCATTTCTCTCTGGTGTTTTTCACAGTGACAAAGATCATGTGCGACTTAGAAATATCTTGGGATGTGAGTCACAATATGAGGAGGAACTGTGAACTTGGCGGAGTTTTGCAGTCTCTGAGTGCTTTTCTAGTTAGAATGATGGTTTTTATACAGTTTTCTATCCATTACTTGTAAACACATTTTCAGTGAATGTATTACATCTATATACAGAAAAGGGCATAACATCAATACCATGTAAATAGTTGGCTTAAAATCATTGACTGCATATAATTACTGAACAGTGCATACAATCACGTTGTAACAATGAAGGTGAGCCAGAGCCAGAAGGATGGTGAACAAGATGTATTAGAAGACAAGAAGGGATGAATGAAACCTGTAGGGAAGGTGGAGTTCAGGAGGGTTGCAGGGACGAGAAGCAGGAAGGCAGGCTGTGGGGTATCCAGGAAAACAGGGGATGCAGGAGCAGCAGGAGCAAGCATAGGTGCTTACTTATTCAATGTCCAACAAAGGTAAGACTGGTGAGCTGAGGGATTTAAGGCTGTGAGGGAATCAGGAACAGGTGAAGGTAATCAGGGATAATGAATCTGGTGGCAGGTGACAGTGATTGGGCTGATAGGTTGGAGCAGGGCATAACATAAGTGAACTTTGGGGTTCTGAAGAGAAGATTTTAAGCCAATAGGCAGGTCCTACGGTCGCCATCTTGGTGTTTCGTCATTATCAGAAAATACAAAAATGGATGAAAAGGTAGAGCTGAGAGGCCTCCGTCACAGTGGCGCCAGCGGGAAGTACACAGCTGCAACCAGTGATAGCGCTCTAACACACATCAATCAAAAGGACACGCCTTGATTTAAGATTAAAATAACATAGAAACAGAGGCATTAGAAAAAAATTCACCCCCCAGAGTATACATGACGGAAAATTGGACCTATTAAAGCGAAAAAGGTTTATGGAGCCACTCTGTAAACATTTTTATTTCAGCTGTTAAATCTGACATTTTAACATGGGAGTCTATGGGCATTGCTCTCTATTGCAGCCAGTCAACCAGAGGTGAGGGGTGAACTGCAATTATTTCCATTTCCGTATTGGCCTCACATTCGGCAGCCAGAGATTTGCAGCCTGCTTAAAATAAATGACAGACCTTTGAACACAATCATTTGTATAAAAAAGAAAAAGAAAGATTTAAGAAAATCAACACGATTTTTATAGATTGCTCCTGAACATTTACTGTCTTGCTCTTGCTGTATTGGCTTTGTGTTTGTTTAACATATTATTAAATAGAAGCTAACTGATCCACTATCCAGAAGCAAACACGCTACATCCTTCATCTCGGGACTCGTTTCTTTTAGAGTTCAGCAGAACTCTATTATACTTGTATAAGCAATAAAAAGTCAGCTGTCATTAGCACAGAGGATACTTCTTCTCCCTGGTCATGCTGTCTTTCCCACCTTTCTACCCACCTTCCCACCTTTCTTCAATCCTGGTCCTCGAGGGCCGGTGTCCCTGCTGGTTTTCCATGTGTCCCTGCAAACACACCTGATTCAAATCAAGGTATATTAAAACATGTGTGCAGAGCTTGTCTGAGTTCAAGTCAGGTGTGCTCCAGCAGGGACACCTGGAAAACCTTCTGGAAACCGGCCCTCGAGGACCAGGATTGAAGATCCTTAATCTATAGTAAACTTCTTCTGGCAAGTGGGAAAGCATATTGCTAACAACACATTTTGCTGAGCACATAGAGCATGCAATCTTTGATTCTTGGTGCTCATGAAGGGTTTTTTTTTTTTTTTTAACCATCTATCTCCATCTGTTGAATGAGGAAGTTTCCTGCTGCTCTGGGCTGATTGAAATGGTTTACAATGTTTCAACATTCTCTCATCAGACACATTTTTCACCCACTTGTTTCTCATTTTACAGCTTGTTTCCAGCTGTTCTAATGCCTCTTGACTTGTCCACAGGGTTCCTGCTGAGATTAACAGATGAGTGGACATCTTTTTGGAGATTAAGCTGTCATTGCTGTCAATGTAGGACTTGTCCGAGCGCATAAACATTCACTGTACCAAAAAAGAAGAAAAGGGTAAAAAGAAAAGAGCATTCCACAATATTATGACCTTTACTACACATTGTGACAGATGAAGTAAAAATTTAATTTTCTCCTCAAATGACTGCAGTCTATAATCAGTACAAGTCAGAAGTGCCAGGTGAAGGTCTTTTGCAAAATACTGCCAGCTATTAAAAAGAAATATGAAATGGTGTAGCTCCCCACATGGAAAGGTGCCTCATATGTACTCCCTTATTCTCTTTTAATTAAAAGTACAGCATGACAAAGACTGCTGCTGAGTACCCTTTCTCCAGATAAGAACTGCTTTCTGCCCTGAACAAATCATATTTTGATGAAAGACAGCAGTGGGATGTACTGCTCTCAGGGCTATCAAGACCTCATGCTGACCTTAAATAAAATTTGATTTGAACTTCAACCCTTATCACACAGCACGGACACACACAATTTAGAAAGTCTGTATGGAGTCACGACCACACGGTGAGGAAAAATGACCATACCTCTAGATTAGGCGCAATTGATTTGTACAATACCAGGGTTTGTTTCTTGTCAAATTGTTTCTGTTTTTTTTTTTTCTTCTTAAAAATGTAAATATTCATTTATTCATATTCTATACCGCTTAGTCCAAGCCAAGATTCCGGGGAACCTGGAGCTTATCCCAGGAATTTACAGGCAAGAGGGAGGGTACACTCTGAACAGGTAGCTAGTCCAACACAGACATTATAAACAATGATGCAATTATGAAAGAAAAAAAAAAAAAAAAATATATATAT
>JBAMHX010000014.1:21349804-21362703 GCA_037177515.1 Pseudomugil tenellus
GAGAGTGGGGAAGTGAGTAGTTGGGAGGGTGGAGAGAATGAGGGGATAAGTGTATGTGGGTATAGGGGACGCAGGGTGGAGAGGGGAGGAGGTGTTGGTGTGGATGGGTCACTGTACGTGTGTGGGTGTGACTTTGTGTATGGGTGTGTGTGTGGAGCTATGGATAGGGGCACTGGGTGTGAGCATGTAAGTGTGAGTGTGAAAAAATGTGTGTGTGTGCCTAGGGATTGTGGTTCAGAGGGGTTGGGGGTGGACTCTTGTGTGGATGGGTTGACGTATGTGTGTGCGTGGGGGGCTGGTTCCTGAGGGGGCATCTCATGCGCCGGGGGAGGGCTGGCTCCCGTCGGGTGGTGGGCTTGGGGTCCTGGACATCCGCTGGCGTTGGTGGGCTCCTTGGCCTGTGGGGGTGGCAGGAGATTGCCACCAGGCTGTTGGAGCCCTGCGCCTGCGCTCTGCCCGCCCTGGGCCCCCTGGGCGTCCGGCAGGATCCACGATTCCGTTCCCCCGGGCTGCGGGGGGCTCTGGCCGGGACCTCCCTCTCCCACCTCCTTGGTGGACGGTGGGCTGGTTCTGGGGTAGGGGGGCTGGGGTCTACAACTGGTTGCCTTGTTTCCGGGTCTCGGGATCCTCCTGGCCTGCCTCGGACCTTTTGAGTAGAGCATGTTCACTTTCCTGAGAGCACTTTTCACCTCATACCTTCTGCATGATGACACAGTCACTAAGATCTCTTTTAGATTATTTAATAACAGTCATTCTTCTATATTCATATTCGTTTACTCTGCGGGAAATAATGAGATCCTTTTTTTCCCATTAATTTCTGTGCAGGTGTCACGAATGGCAAAGTATTGGTGGTTAGATTGCGTTTTTTTTTTCTTTGTGGTGTGATTCTGTCTCTTCTTTATGTTCTTTATGTTCCTTTTATGTGTCCAGAAATACATGGAATTTCTGTCGAACTAAGATGTAAATAAAATAAATAAAGAATACAGATTGTCAAGAGGAAATTTATATACAAGTATATCCATATAGTTCCTCTTGACCGAATAAATTTGCTCAGCATGATATAGGCAGGCAGCAACAAACACTTCTCTAACATCATTGCTGATATCTTTTCTCCTTAGTATTGTGTTAACACACAAGTGAATGTTCCAGATCAGAAAACTAACTTCAAGACCGGTTGAGGACTAAATTATATTTCATTGTATCTGGAAATGTAAACTCTCAGAACTGAAGGAGAGGACTTTCTTAACCATGAATGTACATGCATGATGAATGCTACTTTTCTAAATGTGTTATGTCATAATTCAAGGTTATAATAAGTTTAAACTCCATTTAGTGATGTTAGTGATTTAATTCTCAGTCATTTTCAAACCATCTACTACACTGCCATCTGAAGGCAACACAACCCCCACTTAAAATACTCCATGTTCTAAGTATGTTAGTGAAAGTCTTTTGCATTGCGTTTTGTCATGTGTTAAGACTGGCACAGATACAAGGATTTTTCAAACTTTCATAGATTTGATAATACCAAAAGACAGATCACACAAGATCGCTCTCTTCTAATTTTAGAGTGTGTGGTGTGCACTACAGAGCACACTACACACTATAAACCACAACAGAGAAACCAATATTTCTTTGTAAAATGTCAGGTTCTTCACATGTATTCCAAATCTTGCATAGTTATTGTTAGTTGTGTGAGATATTATTCTCTTCTAAATGTAAGGCTGGCAATTTGTCAGCATCTTCACAAATGAAGATCGTTATTTTTGTTGGATTATGTTCAGTTGTGACAAAAAACCCAAATGCCAAAAATTCAACTGCTCTCATTGAGATGCCAAATTCAAACATCGAAAATACCACCTGTGTTGTCATTCAATAATAAAAATCATAAATGTTACGCTTAAAAAGTGTTAGAATCTTCAGAAATATGATTTAAAGATGTTTTTGGGGATTTTCCACTTTAACAAAGCACTTCTGCCCAAACTTACCCACTAACGTCAAAGTAACAGCAAAGTGACGGAGGCCATCAACTAAACTCTAATGTTTTCACATCCTAAAATGTCCACAAAGAAAAATTACAAATAGTGAAAAGATAATTTTTAGCTTAGGGAAGACATTTCTCTTTTCTGGCTGTGTGATATTAGTACGTTGTGTGGCATAACTGATCATCCCGCCCAACTAAATCTGAAGCTGCAGGGATGCAAATTAGTCATCATGCAGGTCTGTGACATGATCACAGCTTTACAGTGTGAGCTGGACTTATGGATGTACCAAGTGAAACAGGACAATCCTTCCCTCTTTCCTGTTTGTCAGAACATTTCAGACTAATTTCCAGGTACTTTTTCATGTGCACAGTTAGCTACCAAACTGAGCCTGTTAATGAAAGAGTTGGATTGGCGTTTCTCTTACTTTAGAGCACAGCACTCTGTCATCTTTGCTAATCCTTTTACCACTGATGTCGCCTCTGCACCCCAGCAACTTAGGACTATCACTTGGATAGTTTGATTGATGGAGTAATGAGTTTCACAACCTGACAAATTAAGCATTTATGTTTTAATTCTACTCTACAGTCATTTGGCAGATGCTTTGATCCAAAATGACTTACATGTGATAAGTGATCATTTTAACCATCACATTTAGCCTAACATGCATGTCTTGTGGATGGGAGGAAGCCAGAGTATCTGGAGTGAAACCACACTTACACGGGGAGAACTTTTAAACTCAACACAGCAAAGGCCACTGTTCCAACCTCCCCAAGCCAAGGTTCAAACCAACAACCTTCTTGCTGTACTAACCACTATTCCACCATGCTGCATAATAACAGAGGAACAAGCAAACATAATTTTTTAGATCTAGGCAAATTTGTATGTAATGCAGTAAATTGAATAAGTAAAGAGTTCGGTGTTATTTAAAATTAGAAAGTAGTTGCAATGATTTAAAGTTACATTTAGCTAGATTTATGCTATCTTACGGTTACATCTGGCCCTTTGAAGGCAACCATTATGCTGTTGTGGTCCTCTGTAAAAATGAGTTTGACACTCCTGTTCTACATGGTAGTTCTCCTACATATTCCACATTGGCTGCTTCAAGTATGGTGCTATCATGGATGAATGCAGTGTCATTTCCAACAGAAGCATCACTGTCAGTGTTGCTAGATGACCAATTGATGACCACGAGTCAAGTATTGAGGGGTGAAAAACTTTGTGGACTAGTGTAATTGAGCTGGGGGATGAGTAATTGTGGTATATATGAAAATAATAGTTCTAAAATGATGTATAGGAGTGTTTGTGACACACATTCCCTAATGTAAAACCAAGGCAGGATAAAGACAAACTATATAAAAACATAAAAAACATATTTTACTTTATATTACATTATTTTCCCCCCTACGATTTGTTATTTTTTACAATGAAAACTTTCCTTACTCATGGGTCCTCTTGACCAGACCACTCCTTATATATCATATTAATGTTACATGATGTTAACTCCGTAGAATAAAAATGTTCCTGCACATTTTCTTCCCATAAAATAAGTCCAAAATAATTAATTGCAAGTGCAGCCCTTTTTGAGCAAACCTTGAAAATGGGTCAAACCAACCCAGACAACACACATGGGTTAAATGAACAAAGGGAACCGCAAGCTCTGGTGAGGAAGTCTAGACATAATGGAGGAGGTGAGGGCAACTGTGTAATCTCATGTGTAAGCATGCTCCGCAACCACACTCAATGTCTATACAAGGTGTGCACACAACGTTATGCACACATTATCTCCTCAGGGTGCTGCCTCCATCCAGATAGCTGTTCACCCTTTCAAACTGACAGACCAATAGCCAGTGATAGAGACTCTATCATCCCATGAGACCCTTGAAAAAACAGGTTTACTTAGCATAAGCTTTACTGGCACTCTAACTTTAACTTTTACCATCAAAAGTAGGACAGACAATCTTATTTGTCTTCTACATCACTTGAAGCAAATGGTAGCAACCAAGCATGAGTGTAGGATTTTCCACTTTCCCTGGGCCCATTACATCACCCTCATATTAAATTATACGATGGACTAGGTCTGATGCATCACCTACTGATGACCTCATACTCAACTTAGCTTATGAGAGCATTGTGTCCCTTCTTGTGCCCTCATTAGCCCTATTTTAGTTAGCATATCAGGCAATAAAACAGTTTTGCTTTTCAACATGAATTATTTATCTGCACTTTTTTAAACCAGTTGCCCAGTTCTTAGATTCAATTCCACTATGATGATTTTTTACTCTGAAGAAAAACAAAATGGTTCATTATTCACATTCTAAATTATGTAACATCTCACAGAAATCCAATTTGAAAGACCATGCTACATAATTAAGTCTTCCAACCAAAGAACATCATGTGGGTCAAAACTATGGGCCCTCCTTCCATTGGTAATCAATGCTACAAGTCAATTTACAGCCACTGACTTTCACAACCTGAGCAAATCCATTACTGATTCAATTGTAACCCATTAAGGCTGTGAGAGGTGATATTTAAGTCAACACTATCAAAACTCCAACAGCGTCATTCGACAAGTTTGTTCTGTAGGAGTCAGCACAGTCTGAATGTCCCACTGCACACCACAATGAGGCATAGTTCACCTCTGGCCTGAGATAGACGTAAAGGCTCAGTGACAGCAACAGTCAGCTGACAACACCAGATAGAAGTGTCAGCTGTTTCAATGTCTTTTCATAGCTCGTAAACGAGTGAATGCCGTTTGCGAAAAATGCTGCATATGCAGTTGCCTCAACAAACCTAAGATGTCCTTTCCTGACTACAGCTATGTTTCAATTTCTTCTAGCGGAGAGTGTAGAGCTTTGTTTGCTTTGCTTAAGCTACTTCTTCAAAAGTGGAAAAAGAAATCCACTCATCCTACCAGCTTCCAGGCTGTTCTGATTAATTGTCTGGATGTATCGCCAAGACTAACTTGAAAAGCAAAGTTAATGAAGATCACCTGAAGTTGAGTTCACCAAGGAGGGAACCCAATACCAACACCAGCCAGTGCATGTAGAAGATCAAACACCGCTGGCTGGTGCATCACATTCAATCCAAACCACATCCCCTCTCATCTAGTCTTCAAACCATTTTAAAAGGAATTTACATGTGTTTTCTTCAAAGACTGTAAAGAGAGAAAAATGTGTGGGCCACTTTCCATTTCAAGGATCACCCATTGCTGATGTGGACAGTTCTGCTGCCATGACAGAGCAGGATGTGAGAAGAAATGGGAGCTACAGAAGAAGCCTATGCAGCTGGAAGGCCCATTTTAAGTTAATGGGCTGAGGAAAAAAACAATAAGAAAAGATCTGAAACAGCTATGACAACAAAATTCAGTCCAACATTTGAAGTTCAGACATTCATCTGAACAAAGCAGTTTTCTTTCAAATTATTCAACAAAACCATGTTCTTATACAGTGGCTTGGAAAGATTTGAGCTTCAGTTGGAAAAATTTCAGCCGCTGAGAATAATAAGTAGATTAAAAGAATGACCTGATTTTTAGAGGCCACAATGCTAAAAAAAAAACCCAAAAAAACCAATTTGTATCTTTAAAAATACAATTTGTTATACAAAGAGTCAAGTATAAAACATGGAAAAATAACATGAGGCTAAAAGTAAAATAAAAAAGGAGTTTTTATTCAAATAACAAATCTAATTTTCAGTTGGATTCTGAGTGTTTTAATCCCATTCATAATACAATACACTTCCTGTTACATTATATTTGCAGCACAGTTAAAATAATTTTCTGTTATATTTCAGTTCATTGTACTGTGAAGGCCATGATAACCCTGCAGCCTGAGCTAGTCTATTTAGATTTTTAAAATGTTTTTAAGATCATTGCCTTGTTATAGAAGCCTAAAAAAATAACTGCTTAACAGTTTTGAGTTTTCTTTTCTTCCCTTTAGACATCTTATATATATATGAAGAAATATTGCAGATTTACATTATATGACTGCTCTGAAGTTTTTATTGAATATATTTAAAAATGCAGCACATACAGATGGTTATGATGGTCCAGGCATCCCTGGCTTTTGGCAACATTTATTTGTTTTTCCCATTTATTTATTTTTTATTAAATAATTATTAATTTTAATAACTTAAAAGAACTAAGCGGCTGAAGTTAAAATGGTTGCACCAAAACATCTTCTGGCACCAAACCAACTGGACCAGCATTGTTGCAAGTGTAGCAAAAAAAAAAAAGACAGCGATACAGCAGGAAACACAGCATCACCACACCAGTGTCTTCCAAATCTCTCTATAGGTCTTTTGTAGTCCGATTTCCATTTGCCTTTATGTCTGTTTTAGAAAAGCAGCTCTCTTTGAAAGTTTTTTTTTATCTTCCTGAAAACTTTCAAAGATAAAATGTTCCTTTCAAGTGCGAACTCCAACCTACATGACAAATTAAAACCTTTCCAGGTTCACCTGCTTCGTAGACCCTCCATTATTCTTATTTTAAAGTGCTATTCAGCAGCTTGGAGGTGTATTCATACCAATATGAAATTTCTGTTACTTCTTAGCAATGACAATAGCCCCCACAGCTCCAGAAACACAAGGTTAAAGGTTATGTCATATTTAAAATCTCTGTGGAATCCCATAACTGCATAATACTCCTAATCTTTTTTATATAAATGTGTACAAAATAAACAAATAAATAAAAATACAATATATTAAAAACCACTATTTACAGTAGCAGAAATAATACAATAAAATATAGTGTTAAATAATCATGAACGTGTGCATTGTTCTAAAGGCCTCAGATAGACATCCAATGGTTTATGTTTAAGGCAATGTTCAGTTGCCATCTGTCACATGCTGCTGCAACAAAAAACTGCTTCTAAGTTTTCTTCTCAGTGCAGATGGATTGAACATCAATGGAACATCATAGTTGTCCCAGGCATATTTTATTTTCACAATTTTATCCTCACCCACCCGTCAAACCGTGTGTCCTCAAAATCTCTTCCCGGATCTACCTGACTTCCACTCCCATCTGCTTGCAATTCCCTCATCAGCTCTAGTGCATGCATACCTGCCATTCTGCCTGAAGTGTTTGTCAGACAACCATGTGGCCTTTTAGGTTGCTTATGTTATTTAGCTCTTGTCATTTGACAGCTGTTTTTGCTTCCTGTAACCACCTGCCTGCCTTACCTTTAAGACTGAATTTACCACATTAGCTTAATAAAAGCACAGAGCTCTTCCAGTCTGCCAGGTTTCTGTCTACACTCGGGTCTTCCTCCCTTCTCCCGTTGTGTGAAAAGTGACAATTTATTTAATTTAGCAGCACAACACAAGCAGAGTTGCAGATTGTGTTGGTATATCAAAGGTGATAACCAGATCCATCTACATTTCATGATCTTTCTTTTTTTAAGTTGAATTTGTAATGGCAAATTCACCCTGTTAAGGTCTGAGCACATTCCTGAAAGATTTTAAATCTAACTATTTGTGACTTGGGGTTGCTAAGTTACAGATGATATGAGATGTAGTCTTATTTTTGTGATTACCTGCCACAGATAATTATGCTGTGTGAATGTGAGTGTCAAACAAATCCAGGACCTTGTACTACTTAAATTGATCCTGTTTTCTCTTTGCCCTTGAGCAAGCTGGCCATGAACAATCCCCTCTGGCAGGTGCCCTCTAAGACGCTAACACGTGAACTATCAGCCTCAAACAAGCTTTTATGTTCATGACGCTCATAGTGGATGTTGCTGCCTTGTTCATCACTTCAGTGTCAGGAACTATGTCTTGCCATCTAAGGCCTGAGGCATCGTAAACATCTGATGTGAAAGCATGTTAGGATTTTTAAAAAGTGACTATAACTGGTTCAAGCCACACATGTATGGGCTACAAAAAGGCATCATATAGCCATAGCTTCATTTAGTTTCTATCAACATTAATTTTTTGTCCTTTCATCTTCCAAAAACTACAGTTATGCTGGCAGATGCTCTCTCAGCAAAAGATTTTCTCTAAATTTTAACTCGCATCAGTATGTTCTGTAAAAAAAAAAAAAAAAAAGAGTTTAAAAAAATTTCAACATGATTGGCAGAGCAGGATCAGTGAAGTTCAGCTTCTTTTTTTTTAAGTTAGTCAAGTGTGAATAATGTGAACAGCAACACAACCAAACATCCTTCATGCAAGGCAAGGGCAATTTATGTGTATAGCACAATTCAATAACAGGGTGATTCAAAGTGCTTTACACAAACATTAAAAAATAAGATGCATAATTTAAAATTAAAACATGAAAGAAAAGAAAAGAAAAGAAAAGAATAGTAGTTAAAAAAATATGCAGCTTTGGACCTAAAATAGACTTAATCTGATAAAAGACCAGATTCAGATGACCTTATGGGTCTGGTAGGCTCATACTGGGTCAAGAGGTCTCTGGTATATTTTGGGCATAAACCATTCAGAGTTTTATAAACAAGTAACAGAACTTTAAAGTCTATCCACTGGGGATAGACATTAATCAACGATCCTCTCTTTCACTTCAATGCTCGAGATCATGACGTAGTTTCGATCCGTTTTCAAAGAAAATCGAAATCATGACACACCTAGTATAAAGACACTGTTACAGTACTCAAGCTGACTAAATATGAAAGCATGGATTAATTTTTCCAGGTCCTGTTGTGACATCAGCTCTGATATCCTTGATATATTCTTAAGTTGATAGTAAGCTGATTTTGCTATTCCCTTAATGTGTTTTTCAAAATTCAGGTCTGTGTCCACTACTACACCCAGATTTCTGCAACAGGACCTGCCTTCAGACCTCCACTGTGAGGTGATGTAGGCTCCACTGTCAGGACCATCCAAATTGTAAATTACAATTAAATATAAAATCGCAAAACTACTTCTGGTACTTCCAGTTAATAAATTTCAAAATTAAATCTCAAATGTGCCTTATTTCAATCACTTGCATCTCAAATGGATTAAGTACACAATTTTGTGTAAATCAAATCATGAAAAGGCCTCAGAGGTACATACAATGAATTTTTTTATCTTGAGAATTTACATTACAATACATACTATACAGTGTATACCCTCATTTACTGCCTTTTTCATAAAAAAAACATTGACCCTATTCCACTAGTCTTTTGGTACATTTTTTCTAATTATATTTTCAGTTGTATTTTTCTTCCTTACTACCATAAATTATATTTTTGGTTTTATGTAGCAGCTAATCATGTTCTTAGCACTTTGAGGTTTCGTTGAGATGTAAAGTGCATTACAAATAAAATTCATTGTCATTATTATTGTGCTATTGTAACCCCATATATACCACCACATACAACCCTATTTTCTATATGTACAGTACAATCTAACTGAATTATTAAGCCATCAATGACAAAAACATAACACAAAGTTACAACTTTATTAACGAACACAAACTTACTCATCTGTGAGAGATTTACAATAGGCCAAACAATTTAATTTGTTCATAATTTCCTCACAGAATTTCTGTTCTCAGTACTGTAAAATATGAACTTGAAGGGCTCCAGGACCTCATCCTCTTTAGATATACTTGGATAATACAGAACAGCCTCAGCCTGCTTTGCATCAAAACAACAGCCCACATCGACGTGTAACATTCCATAATTTAGATCACCTTCTTAATGACTATGACATTGCTATTTTACACCACCTATATTGTCAAAGAAGACTTGAAACCAAGTATTTTACTTTCTGTGGTTACGCAAAATCGCCAACTCACTGCTACTCGTGACATATAACCCGGTGTTGCTGGTCTCCTCTGAAATAAAAGGCAGGCAGGTGAAAAAAAGTCTGCATTTCTTGTTTTGATGGTTTTAACAGTGGAAGAGTCCTGACAGTGGAGCCTGCACCGGAACGGACCTCACAGTGGAGGTCTGCAGCCAGGTGCCTCTCGATTTCTGGCCTGATTGTTGGTTTTTAGGTGTATAAAGTTAAGCTCTGTGATGACCTCTAATCTTTTCTCTTTGGCTCCAAACACAATCCCCTCAATTTTGTTTTTGTTTAGCTAAAGAAAGTTTAGGTACACCCGGTCATTAATCTCCTCAATGCATTTACCAAGATCATGTACAGGGTCTCAAAGTGGGACAATGGAGCAAGCACTGTGTTTTACCAATAGCTTGTGTGCGTAATGCCTATGATGGGAAGTGAGAACTATAATAAAGCTGATTATTTATGGACACAAAACATGCTGTCAGAAATCAGAACCAGGTAAGCGCAAGGACAACATTTCAAGGTTAAACAGAATTAATCAGCAGTATTAAGCTGCACTCAGTTAATGGTAAAGACCCAGCAGGTGGCGTACAACTCCCCGGCACCTAAGTGAATGGACGTGAAAAAAGATGTCTACAACAACTGGATTTCTTCTGTGCCCAGTGGGGAAATTATGAGATCTCTACAGGACTAGACAAGAAACAGAAGATTTGGGTGGCAACCTTGTTGATTATTGTGGGTAAGGAGTGTCGCCAACTTGAAAGACGCTTGCATGTGACACAGAGAAATAGGATCCAAAAAAAAAATAAAAAATACTAGATGCACTGCAGAAAGATTTTAAACCCAACAGAAATGTGATATATGGAATATTTCTGTTCAATGACTGTAAATAAAGACTACAGAACAATATGTAGCCAAATTGAGAAGACTTGCAGACACATGTGACTTTGGTGAATTAAAGGAGGACATCTTTACAGACAGGTTGGTCATTGGATCTGAATGCTTAGGCGCTGATGCTTAAGGAGCCCAGCCTCACTCTGACAAAAGCTGTAGACATCTGCCGCTTCAGCGAACAGGCTCAAATCCAAAAATAAAAAAAAGAAAATAGGAGGGGAACAAGAATCTGTCCATTATGCGTCTTCACTTGTGTTTAGGATCAAGAAACAGATATAAAGTCACCTCCCATGATCATCAATCAGAACCATGTAGTCAGAAGGCATCACAACAACATAGAGTGACCAATGACAGGCAAAGGAAAGATAAAGACTCACTCTGTCACTACTGCAGGATATAAGGAAAAAAATTGCCAGAGTGTCAGACTGAACTGAACAGAACAATAAATGGACAGACACAATGTGGTACATATCTCAAGTGAATGATCTTGACAGTGGACCAAGCAATTGGTTTGTCAACCTAAGACTAGACACTAGACAGTCGAAAGACACAGGATTACGACTCAAGACATATCTTTGGAAGGGTCTGTAGAGTGGAGATGAACAACTAGTAAGTATCAAAACTGTCAAAGTGACTTTCCATATATTTAAAAGTTTTTCTTTATGTATTTATAGTTATGTAATCAAAACAATAGAAACTTTATAACTTAGAAAAGTTATTAACAAGGGCCTGATCGATGCATTGCCCTTGCAGTCTTTTTCCAAATAATTATCTTTGACAGTAATTTTGAAGATTAATTCTAAATTTATTTTAACTTTTCTTTCATAAAACATTAAATTGCTAACTGTCAGGTCATGTAGAATGATGTCCTTGCAGCTTTTGTCCAATATTGAACTCTGACTCTATTCAAACTTCAGTCCACATAACTGTCTTCTCAGTACCATACAGTCAGAGAGGACTGAAATGTTTTGACATTGACAAAGACATGTCTGGATTTTATTTAATATTAATTAATTAATATTAAAGAGCATCAGAAGGCTGTATAAATAATGTTTTGTAGTACCTTCACTCAATATGTTGCCTACATAAAGCATACAAGTATGGTCTAAATCTAAAAATAAGTTATTTCTTACATGTTTTTGTCTTGAAAATGCTTCTTTGCTCTAAAGATGTAATTAGCTGTAATTGATATCTTATTTATTGTACGCTTCAGGGGACCAAATAAGTTATTTGTTGTATTTGTTTAAATCAATCGGCCAATTAATCAGGTATCAGAACATTTTTTGCTAAATATAATTGGCAGAGGCCTCAAGAAATCCATATTGGTCAGGTCCTATGATTGACAAAAGCTCAGTGTATTAGAATTATCCCTGTCAGTGTTAAAGCCTTGTATTATGTTTTCTTTAATGTGTGCTTAAGGTTAAGCTCATTTTAAATCAGTTCATTTACTTTTGGGTAGTTTATGCAATTGTCATATATTTGTACCATCATTAGTCTTTCCTGTGACCTGCAGCCTGTTTTAGCCTTTTCATGATGCATTTTCCAGCTGGCCCAATATGATATTTAAAGAACTTTTGATCTAGATAACACCTCACAGGAAAACTCTTTCATTGTGTCACAACTGTTAGCATAAAATCAACATTTTAAAGACACTTGATTTCCACTGAGCAGGAAGGATTTACAATATGCAACCAGTAACATAAATGACGTACAGTGGAATAGAAAGTGCAGTATTTTTCAGAGGACCCCATGCCTACCTTTTTTTGGGGGGGCCCAAATATCTGAGAGGCACCTGCCTGCACACCTCCACTATGAGGTTGCTTCTGGTGCAGATTCCACTCACAAGACACCTCCACTGGGGGCCGGAAGAAACTAACTTTCCTGCACACAGCCCTGACTCAACCAACCTCACCACAGAGGCGATTAGACAAAGAAGAACACCTATCAGTCATCATATATCACAAGAAGAAGAGGGAAAAGAAGATAAAGATAAAGATCCAATATTGTCAAAAAGCCAAGAGTTTCATCAAACTAAAAATATATGGGACCTTATCATGTAAAATCATGTTATTTTATTGTAAAGTTATGAAATGTAATGCGTCAAAAGTTTCACATTTTACAATAAAACTATCACGTTATGATAAGTTCCCTCTTTCCTTTTCTTGGGTTATTGCACTTCATTGATGTAACACTGAAACCAAAATTAAACTATAACTGGTGTGCTGTAACCCCGCCTCTCGCCCTGTGTAGCTGGGATTGGCTCCAGCCCCCCCGCGACCCCGTTCGGGAATAAGCGGTAGAAGA
>JBAMHX010000014.1:21362803-21375737 GCA_037177515.1 Pseudomugil tenellus
GATTGGCTCCAGCCCCCCCGCGACCCCGTTCGGGAATAAGCGGTAGAAGATGGATGGATGGATGGATGGATGGATGGTGTGCTGTAATGTACTGCTGTCCCTAATAAAAAAAACATATGGTTAAATGATTGGCCAGTTGTTTACACATTTCCCATCATGCTTTGGGGCGCCTTGCTCTGTTCTGCACGGTGAGTTAAGTGTGAATAAGCAATGGTGTGTTCTTATGTTTAACACTGTCTTATTGGAATATTTGGCTATCACATTCTAAGAAATATAAACACAACATTTGGCTGAAGGTTTTAAATATTACTGTTCAAGTCTCTTACACAGGTTCTCTCGAAGTACTCAGACTTCATCCCACAGTCCAATAAAATGGATGTTAGTTTGATTCCTGTTTATAAATTCTTCCTAGGACTGGCAATATGACGACGGGTTATTTATTTGTTCAAGTTCAGTTCAATGTAACGGTGTGGATACCAGCACCGTTACTAGCACTGGTTTCTTTTTTTTCATGTTTTTTTTTTCCTCCAGATGATGTAAAGTTAGCTTTACATTTTAACCATTATATTATCATATTGTGATATGAGAATTTGGTCATATCACCCAGCCCTAATTCTTCCTAGAAGTTAGTGGGAGCATGAGTGGTTGTTTTCTCTGTGAACACTAGTAATCTGTCCAGGGTGTACTTTGCCTCTTGCTGTATAGCCACTGGGATAGCCTCCAGCCCCTCTGTGACCCTGCATGGAACAAGCAGGTAGAGCAGCAAGGATGTTACTCATAACCTGTTCACTGTGAACACCTACTGGTTTCTTCTCGATGCTGATGACTGATACAGATTATACAGCCAACCTTGAAGGACACACCCAATCACCTTTAAAGATAGAGAGATATATAGTGTTTGCAGGAAGATACAGGATGAAACAGCAACAAAATGTTGTTAAAAATGCCTTAATACATTTCTTTTGACATGATTACAAAGCAGTGCAAGTTGTTACAGGAGGGGGTGACAATGTGACCCGATGCACGAAGATTTAATAAGTAAACTGTCAATGTTCATAGATTGTTTAAATACAAGTGTAGCATGCTGGATTTATGTCTATATCTCGGGTAGTTATGCTGCAAACATGTCATATGCAACACTTTTTAAAGACATCTCTACTCAAAACCAAGACAACCTTCAAAAGTATCATGATGAGCATAATGCATCCTTGAAAATGTGCCTGGTCCTTGGTAACAGCATGTAATTAACATAAATTCATTTTCAATGGGATCATTTTGTCAGACAATGGAAAATCTTATGAATGTACAGATGACTTTACATAACTTATTCATAGGTTGTAATAAGTAAATTAAACTTAAAAATTTCTTTGCACATTTCCCAATTCATACTCTAAAAGTGTCTATTTGTTATACTATCTAACAAATAAATGCTGAAGTATTCCCAACAAACCAGGACAATAATAATTTATTAGCAACTAAATTAATCCCATTTTTGTGATTGAGGTGGCAAAACTGCAAAAAAGCCCTTTTTCGCTTCTCTTTTTTCATTGCATTGATTGCTTCGCTACCACACTCCAACTATAACATTAGTATCAATAAAATATTCATGATCATTGATCCTGAACATTTTGTTTTGTTTTAATTTGTGTGTGGGATCGTAGATTAGGCCCAAAATGTACTTTTCCCCCATGTTTAGATTTTTATGAAGGATTCCTAGTGATCAGCCTATGCACATAAACACTAAATAACTTCTCACTCATCTGCCACAACACACACATACACACAGGCACACTTCCTTGCGATAGTATCTCCCTATCTCACTTAATTAGTTCCTAAAGGCAGTCTTACCTGCATTAGTGTTTGCTCCTATCTGTGTCTTCCACAATGCTATCAACTTTTAAATGGCGTATACATTACAAACAACCTTGAGTCGTTTGCTTTTTATGATGCTTATCTACCACTGAGGTCACTGCATGAGATTAAAGGTGTTTAGAATTTCTTTTTTAATACAAAAACAGAAAGCAGCGCCCAAATGTCTCGCATCACTGTGTCACATCAGCAGTTTGCTGCCACACCACATCGGCCTGGCCAGGTCGGCTTGCTCAAAGTTAGATGGACACCGGTGATAAAGCAGAAACACACAGAGGAAGCATTTAGGAGAGACAATGCCATTCAAGCTAAACAGCTCTGAAAACGGCTTTAAGTCATTCAAAGATAACCACTACTCACTATTTTGTGTTCAAATGCAGCAAATTTATTTCAGACTAATTACCCTTACAAGCAGAGTCGCTGTTGAAAGAGGAAATGCTGTTATCTTTACCGTCCATTTAGAAACAACTAATAGTGCTTTCAATTATTTCTTGCTGCAAATGGAGCAAAAAAGGCAGGCATAGATTCTTGTAGGTCCCACATTCACTCCCCAACTGGTTCTTTAAATATGTTTGAATATATCTGATATTTAACTGAAACATTATGAAACTGCAGATAAAGGTTTTAGTTCTTTTTTTATTTTTGTGCTAAGCTACACCAATAAAACTAAGTGTTCCCGACTCCTCCACCTCGCTGCAGCAAGGGACACTGAAGCAGCTGAAAGAGGCAAATCTATCTTTTCATTTCATGCACAGAGAGAAGCACAGTGTTTGTCTTGCCTACTGTGATTGTGAGGCAATCTCTAAGTCCCTGTTCTTCAAGCTGTGCTGGAGGGAGGCACTTTGTGACATTTGTGACAGCCTTCCAACAAGCAGAGCAGCCTTGACACTCACTACTCTGCTGGAAAATGTAAATTAGGGAGAGCTAGGCAAGACTTCCATGGGACTACAATTATGTTGTTGCTTTTTTCTTTAAGAAAAATGAAATACAATAGTAAGAACTGCATAAATATTATGTTTTTTTAAAGAACACTGTGCAAATTCATGCTCTTGTGTAGACTGCAGCACACTGATCATATTCCAACACGTCTTTACTCACACGGGAGCCCTGAAGAGGTAGGTTGAAGAAGCTGATGAGTACTTGAGCATAAATTCACATTTTATTATCCCTAAGTAGCCTACTGATAGTTCCTCTTTAGAAATTATAAATCATACATCTGTAATTCTTTCAATTGCTTAAATTGATGCCGGTGACTGTACTGATGGCATACAAATTAGACAAAAACTGAAAATGTGATTGAACTCTGGAAGCTGCAGCCAGTGTTACTTGTTTTGTTTTTTTTTTGTTTTTTGTTGTTTTTTTGTTTTTTGTTTGTTTGTTTTTTTGTTGTTGTTTTTTTCTCCATGAATCTTATGACACTTAAAAAAATTGCTGGTTGTATATATAAAAAGAAGAAATTCCCAAAGCGCAAAATATTTGTTCAGGTAAGCTGTATATAATTCATTATAAAGAAATAATTATTATAAACTGTAATGTCCCGACATTACTGGGTTGCACCGCGCAATGTGGAGCTGGCAAAGAAACAGTCCTATCAAAACCACCTCGTGCGCCGTTACAGCGATGTCACGGCTGAGACATAAGCTTACAACTCGGAGGGAGGCTAAACACTCTCCGGCACAGGGGTTTTCACCTGCTGCATTGTAGGATAGCGATGCTGCACACCTGCAATCACACACACACACACACACACACACACACTTACACACACTGATTCTGTCCTGGCTCCTCGTCAATGTTCCTGAAAATGCTCAAAGGCAGAAGCGGTGCCAAATGCACATGCAGCGCGTTGCTGCACAGGTGGCATCGTTACCCCGGTTCAACCATGGAGAACGCATCACAATGAATTGTTTATGTCATCCTGAATAACAACAATGAGAACATATGCAGACTTCCAGAGAGGCATGACACTGGACAGGCAAGAATGACGGGCATCTTTCCATTTTCTCCCCCCTCTCCAATGACCAAGTATTTATTATTCAGAAAGGGTGCTTCACTTCCAACAATTGCACATTTTAGTGCTCGAAACAAACCTAAAGCGGTTCATGGAGCCAAGTTTTTTTGTTTTTTTTTTTTTTCTCGGACTGCGCATTCCCGGCTCCTCTGGTCCTCCTTACCTTTCTCCTCGTCCGACACCTTTGAGGGCTCGGCGCACGGAAATAATCCTGGTAAAATGGCCAGAAAGGCGAGCAGGAAAAACTCCGACATGTTTCCGGAGAGCGGGCTTTAAGTAGCCACGGTGCTTCTCCTGGTCCGGGTCCGGGTCCAGTCTCCCCCTCCACCACCGCCCGGTTGACGAGCGCCGTTATTCGGAGATGTCCAGCGGAACCAGTGCGCAGAACAGTGCGGCTCTCCCCCCGACTCCCTGACACATGCACACCGCCGCTCTGTACAGCGAACAGGCGCACCGGAGACGGCAGGAGAGATGAGGCAGAGGCAGGGGGGACAAAGGGGGAGGGAGGCGGGGTGAGGGTGCAGGGGGATAAAGAAGGAGTACGTTTCCTGTCTTTTCTCAGTGATTAAATGCCGTCAAGGTGACGCAGCTCCTATTAAATTAATCAGACCAGTTAGCATTGGAGACAGTGGAGTGGGTATCATTGGAAGGTTCAAGGTTTCTCAAGGGGGTCCTTAAAAATGGAGGAAAGTCAGAGAATACAGTATCTTCTTTTGCTGATGTGCCTGACAGATACAGACAGGGTTGAGTTATACCTCTGAATTCTTACCATAGTATCACCCAACTCTTAAATAATGGCATGCACTCTCTTCTCCCCCCCTCCCACACACACACAGCCAAAGCTAGAGGAAAATAGGCAGGCCAAATTACTTGAAAGCATTTTGACAATACATCCATTTGGCCACACTTTGCAACCACATTCTACTCACTGGAAAGTTTTGTTTACCGTTCATATGTCAAAAAGTATGCCTTAGGACAGGCAAGTGCATGTAGCCTGGTGTGTTTCAGCAGGTTACCAACTACCCAAGAAATATTTCAATACAGGGGGGAAAAGATTCTTAAAAGTAAAGTTGAAACCCAGCTTGTGCCATGAGCAGGAATGCTCTGCCAGCAAAGCGTCTGAAAGAAGTTTTAAATATTTTGAAAAGTATATTATAAAACATCAAACATATTAATGATTAAGGCTATTAATATGCTCATTCAATTTTATTACCCACCTTGGAGGTGAAAGTTAGTGGCTGTTTTGTGATTTGTATTCACTTTGGCACCAACAGTCTGCCAGAGCATTAACTGGAACAAAGGGACGTCTGAGCAGAATGTTGAGAGACTTTCCAAGGTGCAGCATCCTGGAGATGTAAAGGCGGAAAGCAATAGCACGGAATGAAGCAAGCCAGTGTAAAAAGCAAAGAAATGTAAGCAGTGGCGTGCCTCTAATGGACATTTAAACATTTTAATCAGGAAATAAATGATTTTGAATTATGATTGAGTCATTCTTTTAGTGCTACAAGAAGTGTACTTCTTAATGGTTTCTATGTCAGCTTGTGTGAAGTAAGTTTTAACATTTGCTACTGACCACAAAGGATTATTTGTTCTTCTTTCTGTCAAACACATTGAGCCCAAAATTTTTCAAGGCATTACATTCCCATAAAATATGTTTACAGTCCTACAGAGTGCAGCTGGTCCTCAATATAGTATGAAGAAAACTGCATGACCATCAGTAAAATCCCAGTCTTCATACTCACTGACATGACCAAAATGAATTGACCTTTTTAAGTAGCTTTTGGTGGAAATTTGAAAATAAAAACTGCAGATAATACTGAAGTAAAAAAAACCTAAAGTTTCTCAACATGGACAACATCCTAAATGGATAACACAGGTAAAGATCTAAACTAAAGACGTATTTATACTTGTGAGGTGTCTGCATCGGGCCAACAAAGCAGACAGATGGATTGTGTGTGTTTATACTCAAGCATAGGATCTGCAGGTGGCAGTAGGGCTTGTAGTGATCAATAAGCTCCACAGGGAAGTTTATTTTTTTTATTTTTTGCTTAACTTCCAGCAAGTATTTCCTATTTTAGAACAACAATGGCGACTAATGACATTCATTAAGGCATAGACAAATATACTTATATATGCCTACCCAATCAGCGACCAGATCGAAACGTCTGGAAATACATAATTACACTCTGACCAATCACAGAAGAGTATTTGCATGTAGCTTCATTCACGTAGCCAAAATGCAGGTCCGAAGAGGTGCACCTTGAGCCAATGCAGCACCTGTCGGTGGTTACGATGTGTCCGACATGAAGTAGACGCTACACAAGCATTAGCAGGCCTTTAAAAGTGACTACGATTCTTTGAGAAGTTATTTCAATGATGGTCATCCATCAATTATCTGTGCCACTTGTTTCAATATAGCGCCATTTCATGATAATGTCACATCACAGCACTTTACAGAGATCAAATTGAGCCACTTTGTTTTAGTGAAGAGTTGTGCAGGATATCCCAGCAATCATGGGGCAAGAAGTTGGGTACACCAGTCCATCACATGGCCAACCCAAAGAGACAAACAGCCAGTCCCACACACATTCACTCGTAAGGAAGATGATGTCAAATGACCAATTAAGTTAACATGCATGCCAACTAACAGTGGCAGAAAGCCAGAGTACTCAGGAAGAACATGCCAACTCACACCGTAAGGTCACTGCCCAAGTCAAGGATCGAATCAGCAATTTTCTTACCTCAATCTGCAGTGCCAACCACCACAACACTGTGTAGCACCAATTTCCAAGATGTTACAGCCAATATGATCTTCAGAACAACTGGATTTTACCACAGAGCACCAACCTCTGAAACAGAAAGAAAAAAAGAGCTAAAACTGAAGCCAAATTCAACTCTGAGCCCTTTAGAAGCTTATAAGGCTCCCCTGTAGCAAAAGCCAGACCCATGTTAAATCTGGTCTTATACCACTGTGTTGGAGGCCTTCAGACTCTGTAGATACGTTTTCTCCAGGTGAGGAAAATCTAGAACAGTAAATTGTCCAAACTTCATTCTACTATCATGTTGTTACTGGCTAAGCAGCAGCACAACTGACCAGTCACACTGTTGGAGCCTCCTGATAGAAGGTTTATGTTGTGTTAAAAGACCGTGTAGCAATAGAGACATTTATATCTAAACATAATCATATATGTTTTACTCTTTTTCTAGTTTTTATTGTGTTCAAATGAACGAGTAGGGTTAAAAAATTTAAACAAGAGACAGTAAAAGTTAAGTTCCACAAGCAAAAGGTAAAAAAAAGCCTTAATTGTCCATGTTGCTAGGTGACATCATAATCAAGGCTCTTAGAGTTGATTTGTGACCTGAACGATGTCACAACATTGCACAAGTGGGCACATTCACTATTATACAACATGTGATTTTTAAATATACTGAATAGTAATAGGTTTACAGACAATTTTCCAATTAAAAAAACTAGCATAAATAAAGCCAGCGAATAGAAGTAATATTAATGATGATTATTTAACCAAATACTCTTAGCCAGATGACAAACGAGGTGAAACAAGATTGGAGTAAATGTATAAATCGCAGCACATTTAGTCACAGCTGAAAGCAGCAATCAGTGCTATTTAGTAATGAGCAGCCATATGTTGTCAGAGAATCATACATTCATTAAGAAAAAATAAACTTTATTGAAGGTAACTAGCAAAGATCTGATGCAAAGCAACATAAGAAATCCGAGTAGTTGTGAATAATGAAGTTTCAGTTTTCACAAAGTGCCTTTTTCCACTTCCAGCGTGGCATTGTTTTTAATCTTTAACAGAAAAAGACAGAAAAAACCTCACAAATGAATAATTCCATGAGCCTGTCATTTTTTTATCCTTTCACTGCTCGCAGCAGACAGCGTTATTCCATTGCCATCACAGCAGCAACGTTGTGACTAAACTGCTTCAGCTTTTTTGGACAATTATAAAGCGCTCTTCTTGTGTCCTGAATGATTCATGTATGCCAACATCACTGCCGTGCTAGCTGGGAATTGTATCTGCTTCTTCTTCTTCTCACCTTTAACCTCAATTAGAGAAGTTACCCACCTCTTGTGTAAATCACATGGGCCTAAATGTAACGCCCTCTCGGTAAATTCTAACATTGCTACGCAGCTGTCAATAGAAATGGTGCTCAGCATGATCCAGCAGATGTGTCAGAGGAAATCAAGCGCTGCTGGCTGAGTGGCAGAAGCTGGGACAGCCTAATGGGCCGCTCATTCATTGTGTGTTGCTCTGCATGCTCATTTGTGATACAGGTCCTGACATCCGGCACTAGATGAGGCATGTTAGCGAATCACAGACATGCAGCTACATGGTCACACAGCTCACTGCCCCTTTGACATTGAGGATGGCACATCTGTGTGAAGTGATGCTCTGTGTGTTTTTTCTAATACGATGTCCATGAAGCGACTCCGCCTGACACGAGCGAAGCTTACCAAGCTAGTACTTCATATGGTGATATCTTTCTACAGAATTGGCACCCGCTATTGACCCTGCTTGACCCTGTCATGGTTGCAGTCTGATTATCACGCTAATATTGCTGATGTTGCCTTTTTTTTTTGCCTCAGCTTGTAGCCTCAGCCTCTTTGGAACCGTGGCGTATGCATGATTGAGCCTACAAATGAAATAAATAGAGTGTGTCAGGCTTTGTTGGTTTTGGCAGTTATTGGTCAGAAATGTACTGAATAGAAGTGGGTTCCCTCTGGAGAGAGAGCTTCTGCCAGGGCCATAAAATGATGAGGAAACAGAGGTGCTCCCCAGGGTCTCAGTTCTTGTTAATCAAGCAGTTGGGTGACAGGCCATTTGCTGCATGAATCACTGCACTCTCATCATGCTGAAAATGACTTGCATTTTGTGAAATGGCAGAAGTGAATTGCACTTTTGTTGCATGTAGAATAGTTAGCGAGGGTAATGTGAGGGTAGAGTATTTTATATGTGTGTGCTTCAGCAGGATATACAGGTGGTGAGCGGTCAATTATACCAGAGAAGTGTTTTAATAAATGCACTCCTTGCTTTGCACCTTTTTCAGGAGTTCAGGTGTGCCGAAAACTCCTCCATGCAGTTGGATGGACGTCTCATGAGCAGCAAACGTCATATATTTTATTTTTACATATGCAGTTGCTGTGATGCAATTTCCTTCGCTAAGCTCTTTGTGGTGCATTTTCAACAAAGCAATTTCAAGTTAATTGCCTTTGTGCGAGTGCCGAAAAAAGGCAGCAGCAATCTGTATTTATTCATGAGTGAAGGAGAAACCGCAGGTCCTGTAACTGAGGAGCAGCAGGACACCACAGCTATTTTCAAAATACAGTTTTTTTTCCTCTCTTCTGTTATCAGTTTTTGTTTATTTTTTTTCTTTAAATTAGACTAACACACTTTATCAACCTCAAGGGAAAACAAACAGGCGCACACACATGCTCACATAGTCAAAGACACACTCTTTTCTCACTGATGTTCAACTAACTACTGCCATCTAGGGATTCAGTTGGATTCTGGTGTTACTGCATGTGCATCATAGTCAAATCAGCTGATAAGCTTTGTTAAATCTATAAAACAACAGCGCTAAAATGACAAACGATAATCATGCTCAATGTTATTATATGCTGATAATAGCTGTTGTTATTGACAAAGAAGCTTTTTTTCCTCCTGAATTAGGTTTTTTTTTAAAATACCAAATTCAGTTTTTCCATCTAAATGTGACAGCTAAAGTCTTTCTCCTTTACATTATTTTCCACCAACAGCAGCCTGAAGGAGACACAACACAGAAATAGTTGCTCGCCATCTCCCTCCTCGCAGCTGGAACCCACTCCCACTGAATAATGAACTCAATCTCAGCTCAGCCTCAGGGGGGAACCTCAGCACTGCCCTCAGCTCACTGCAATGTTGCCCATATCCTCGTGCATGCTCGCATACACACGCGCACACATTTTGCCCTCCTTCCGTATATCATGCTACAAACCATTCTGTGAGGAATGCTCCTCTGATTAGCAGAGGAGTAAAGAAAAGGAAAAAAATATTTTGAATTGAAACATTTTATTTCAAACCACAAAAAAAAAAAAAAAAAAAAAAAAAAAAAATTGAAAAAACTGTGAGAGAGAACAAAAAGAAAGACATCAATTTATGGCCATTACTCAATTAAATAATAAAGTTAAGGTGAATAGTAATAAAAAAGAAAAAAGAAGAAACAACCATTGTCCGAAAAGGAGCAGGATGAAGTAAAACATATTAACTCCTGCCCCCTCATAATCATGTTTAATCTTCCCTCACACATACTGTATATATATATATATATATATAATGAATTTACACCATATATATATATATATATAATTCATATTTTATATACATATATTTTACTATATTTAGAAAGGAGAAAAGAAAAGAAAATAATAGAAAAGAAAGAGCTAGGAGACATAGAAGGACTGGGATGGTTTGAGCTCATTGGAAGGATCTGCAGTGATGTTGCACTGTGTGTGAGAGTAGAAGGGTCCGAGAGCAGATTCCCAGACTTTCGACCTACATACCTTTGAGAGACCATGTCAAGTGTTTCTACTGAGAAAGTGGAAAAAAGACTGGAACAGAAGGGGCACTAGTTACGCGGCGGTGAGGACATAAGGGGCGAGATGAAAGAGACAGCTGCTGGATACTGAGCTAATGAATGGCCACACTTCCCGCCCCTGATTGAGATTTAAGAGGTGTGGGTAGGTTTAGCTGAGGGGGGTCAGCAGCCGTGGTGAGTCAGCTGACCTTTCAGAAAGCCCTTCACCTCCCCAGCCACCATGCTGAGCCCATTAACTGCAGAAATATGGCAGCTTTTCATTAGATCCAGCATAATTATCTCGAACACTAATGAAATTTTGGGGTTTACAGTGGGGTGGTGCCTTTAAAACAGTAGCCACAACTTCAAACAGTAAAAAATAAAAGAGTGAATCTGTGCAGAAGGGCATGAACATACAGTCTGCTTCTGGATCTGATGGTTCAGTTCAGTGTCAAAGTGTTTTTATTTTTCCTTGGCACACAGCCAGTCTGTGTCTATAACTCGTAGTGACAGATCCACTACATGGTGCTTCTATTCACAAGATGTGGCTGCAGTCCAACACATGCACAGGGACACACACACACACACACACACCTAAAGACTTCTCAGTAACATCTTAGTAGGTAATTATCTGACTCGTAGGAGTGGAGATGTGACAGCCGGTATGCTCCACATGGTCAACCTAAAACTAAAGTCTCTGCTCAGCAAAAGAATATTAATGGGCTTTTTTGCAGATCTAATGAGGAAAGTGAGTTTCTTAAAATTCCCTATGTTGTTGTGAAATATTACCACTGGTGCTTTCTCCTTGTTCAAGTGGACACTGCTAATGCTTGTGGTTGTTTTTTGCTTATAGGGTTGTGTTGTACCTGAGCGTGTGGTCTTTTTGCTCTGCTTTAGATGGAAGGGAGAATAAGCAAAGAGGAAAACAGCAAAAAAAAAAAAGTAAAAATATGCAGGCTATTGGTTGTGGAGTCACTAGGATAGGAAATAATCTGCTATACTCCAGGTTTTTATCATAGCAATGTGAAGGGTCAGAAATTGGTTTCCTCTGATCAGTGAGAAAAATCAAATACACTGCTGATGTAGAACCCCTCCCCCACAGAGCTCCCAGGTATATTCATATAAACAGGCATGTAATGAAGAATATTAGCTGTGCAGCAAGGACAGCATCTTCCTTTTTTCCTTCCCCATCTCTCCCCTTTTGCTTGCCACAGCTCATTGATATGCAACGTGGTTCTACTCTGATAATTGCCTGCTGAGCTCCAGATCAATTTTGTAATTTCCTATCAAAACTCTGTGATGTCATGTGTGTGCAGTTTGAGGAGACTTTGTTTTATTTTAAAAAGGAGGGGAAAAAGTACAACATGAAAATGTAAGGGAGGCGACAAAGCAATGTGTGTCATGCAAACTGGTACATTTGTGATGATGGGTGGTCTTATGCAAATTCCACTTTTGATAATGGTTACTTATAAAATCAACCTATTTTTTTAAATATTCAAATGTGAATAATTTAATCATGTTTGTCTCAGTTTCTCTTCTTTCTGAATAATGTGATAGGGAATGAATTATCTAAGGCAATGACAACAGAATGAGCAGAGCTTATATTAGCATGACAAACAGCAATGGCGGAAATTAAAACAGCACTAATATATAGATGACTTCCTTTTATGCACTTTTCTTACATTGGTTGACTAGTTAACTGGATTGTTAGTTGTCCAATAACAGAGACACGTATTTCATTATATCAATAATTACAGTTTAAACAACTACCAGATTTTTAGCAAAGTGCATGTAATCCGTTTTAAATAGTAAACATTAGTTTAATTATTTACCATTTAATCCAATTTAGCATATTTACCATGAATATTTTTGAAAGAAAATCAGTGAAGAAGAAAATGTCTGGTAAAGTTTAAAATAAACAAGCAAATCTCTTTAGTTTAAATAGTAGTTTAAATGAGTGAATGAGTCAAACTGCACCAGTCTGCTAATTAACCTCTGATTTGAGTCAGGTGTGTCGCAGCAGCAACACTCCCAACAGGACTGCAACAATCAGACATCACTTCTAATAAATATTTCTGATAAACATTTGTTGTTTGCAATTTTCATATCAAACTTTTCTTGTGTAGTTATTCTAACAGGCTCCTGTGTGAGTGTTTCGGATGCAGATCTTTTTGTGTGTGATTATTAACTTATTCTAGTTCAGTGATTGGCTAAAAGGACTCCTGGCTCTACAGAGTCAAGAAGGGGCCAAGTTCTGAACCCAAAAGCAGAATTCAGACATCCAGGATAAATACTGTAAATAAACCAGGCTCATCCAGTTTACAACAAGCTAATTCAAGCTTCACTGGTGGTACAAATACCAAACCAGGTTAAGCAGACACACATTCTTTAAACCAGAGGCATATACACTCACTGGCCACTTTATTAGGTACACCTGCCCAACTGCTCATTAACACTTAATTTCCAATCAGCCAATCA
>JBAMHX010000014.1:21390945-21404662 GCA_037177515.1 Pseudomugil tenellus
GGTTTAGAACAATATTCAGGAATATTTGTGTAAATATGATCAATACAAGAGGAAGAGGTATGTCCAACACTGTTAGTAAAAACTCTGGTTGGTTGAGAGATCATTTGAGACAGATTACAAGCATCAATTAATGACAATAGTTTTTGTTTCTTTTATTGGTATAAAAGGGTAAAAAGAAAAAATGACAAGGTTGAAATGTAATACATATGGGTATATTCATAGCAATGTGTGTAGAAATAATTAATAGTATTAAAGAAAAGGCACTGTATTTTTTAAAGAGTTACTAATTGCATTCTCTTTATATTGTAGCTCTTACGGTGTGTTGATATGCACAACGGTCAAATAAAAATATCAACCATCAGTCAAAGAGACCACCTAATTCAATCGCGGATGCTACAAGATGAGTGAAAGATTTATTAAGAATTTTAGTTTGGCAGCGAGGCTCTGACTCAATCATTCCTTCTGCATTCTCTTTCAATCAATTAAACACTAAAGTGAATACTCCAACTTTTACTGAACAGTATTTTCTCTTTTACCCTGAGCTACGGGTGGATGCTGGGAAGGCAGAAGAGCTAAAAACAAAAGGAAACATTGTGCACCAGGGTGGTTCACCATTGTTTTTGCTTTGATCTGTGAAAGACCACAGTGTTGATGTGTGGTTGTAATGCACAGCATCATGTCTCATAAAACAAAAGACAGCATATCAACATGAACATTTCATGATGAAGTGATGAGAATCTGGGCTCATTTTGTATCCATACAATCTGGGTATCTTACTACCAAGTTAATTATGAGCTCCTCTAATTACCAAAGTATTCTAGAGTCAAATATGAGGCAATTTGTTTGATTACTGAAGCTTGGCTAATTCATACAATATGACATCAATGTGATGCACATTGGTAAATGTATAACATAATGGATGAAAGATGAAAAAAATATGGTGTGTCAACGCTGCAGTCCAGACTTCAACACTATTGTAAAATTATAATGGGACCATGAGAGAGCTCTGTATGAAGTTCCCTATTATCAAGTGAATCCACATGGTAAAGGAGAAATTGAACCATTATTTCAAGTTATTCCTACTAAACTTAGTTCCACACAACCAATAAGTCATGTGATGCCCTGAATATTTACAGCTTCTAAATTTTGGATATGTTTTTGGGAAACATTTCACGTACGATATGATGTTTGTTGCAACATGAAATATTACATGTACATTTTATTTATTCACCTTAAGACCTGTAAAGAGAATATTTCCAAAAAGGAAAAAAAAAACCCTGGAATTGAAGTATGGGGAGTAGCATGTAACCTCTTTTCAACATGACTGTTTAATAAAGAGTCTTCCTTTTGCTGTTGTGTTAGAAAAAGCAGAGAAAGGCCTCAAACATGTTCTGCTCTCAGATGAATCACCTGCACATTGTTTCATAATTAATTAGCCTATAAAGTGGGAGAACAAAAGAAAAAGAAGAGGCAGCATCTTGAAAACCCACTAAGATAATTAACATCCCTTCCTCAACCTGTAACACGCCAGCTTTCTCCAAATAATTGCCTCTTACACCCATGGGGGCTCTGCGGTTCTGTGTTCACCTGTTTACACAAAGAAAGGTAAGATTGAGTGAGTTATATTTAGACCAAGACTTGAATTTAAAGATTCAGCTGGGGTCGTATTTAACCACCTTGTGCAAATTGTCTGAAACAACACCATACAGTACAAATGTTTCTTCAAGTGGTGACCAAAGCGTCTTGAAAAGTCTCAAAACACTATACTGTATTACAAGAAATAATATTA
This sequence comes from Pseudomugil tenellus, assembly GCA_037177515.1. NCBI lineage: Eukaryota > Metazoa > Chordata > Actinopteri > Atheriniformes > Pseudomugilidae > Pseudomugil > Pseudomugil tenellus. The sequence continues at coordinate 21,392,735 of JBAMHX010000014.1, forward strand.
TTAAAATAATACAGTAATAGTCATGTCTAATGTGTATGCATGCAAGTATGTTTCCTCTGAAGCTTGTATTTGTCAGCATCCTTGGGAAAGTTGTCAGAATGAAATAGTTTAATGCAAAATAGATGCATCCCCTATGGTTTGTTTAAAATAGCAGCATCCATTACCACATAAGGATTCAGCCGTGGAGCCTAGCCAAGTAAAGATCAAGGGAGTTTGCAAGTTATCTTCCTTGCACCACTTCTTCCATTTGGATACTTGTGGGGCCCCACAAAATGAAACATGGCATAACAAATTTGATCTAAAAATGAATTCCAAAGGCAAAAATGATGCGGATTTTGAAATATTGATGGTTCATTGAAAAGGCTACTTCGTACATTTAAGTTTAATGTCATAGAATGGGATTTTACTGTGTATGATAACACAAAATAACAAATAATGTTGAACAGTGAGATATTTATATATAAAAAGAAAAGCAATAAGCAATTGATTCTGCTTTTACGTCTTTGGAATCCTTAGATAAGCTAAGAAAGAAATTACTTTGTTGTCTGGAACAGGCAGACAATTGAAGAATGTCTTAGGGGAATAGTTGGATATTTTGGGAGAAGCTCTTATTCACTTTCCTGTGGAGAACTGCATGAGAAGGTCAGTAACACTCTCGAGCTTGTACTCCACCAATGAGACTTTCATCAGCAATCAGTAAGTTTGAGTGAAAAAACAATAAAATTGAAAGAGAAACCTATTTGGATTCATCAGAAAAATGAGTGAAAAATAGTAAATGAAGGAAAAAATCCACCAAAATATTTGTGTTTAGCTTGTGGTAAAATTAAAGTTAAACTGAGCTAAATTAATTAAATTGTACCTTTGTCATGATCCTTTTTTGTGCATTTATTGCTCAAATAGCAACAACTTTAATATTTATAGTACCAATTAGACAGTGTTTTCCTCCACTCCTCCACCAAAATCTCAGTGAGAAAACTACATTTAATGTCACATCAAACGTATACTAAAGTATCTCATTTGCATACACCGCATATTCACAAGGGTTTCAAGCTTATGTGCCTATCTGAGCAGATACTAGTTGTGTAATATTGGGTCAGATATTTAATGTTCTTTTTTAAACATGACGTTTAGCGTTTACTCTTCTTGCCTAAATCCCCTGCTATCTCCTGCCATACAGAGGCATGAATGAACAGTCAAGGTCAACAGCTGATAACATTTTTAACCCGAGACTGACCTCATGGCGGCTTGTTTTACTTGAGGGACCTCGCTTTGGTGGAGGCAATTTGTCATGTTCTCAAAGTAACTAGCAATTACCCTGCATCCTTATGGGCGTCATGTATCACCGAAGCTCGGCAACTATCTGTGGACTTTTAAAATCCCAGCTGATCCACGCAGGCCAAAGATAGCCACCATATCAGAGTTTGACCTTAAATGTATGTTTTTATTCATTTTTTAAAGCATTCCCACAAAAAGGTTTCAAAACACTCACACAATATACTTAATAGTAGCATATTATATAGTACCAGTGGTGATCTGAGTTTTTCTGTCCTAAAAATGATCATTTCTTTCTGAGTCACTGCATACTTGATGTTATGATACAATTAAAATTTAAAACTACATCTACCAAACCAATTAAATGCAAATAAAATAATCTGAATGTGTCCATTAGCTTAATATGCATCACAATGCTGAGTGTATTCTAGGAAAATATAGTTCTTATCCAAAAATGTGGAAATAATTTACAATAAATAATAATCAGACAGAGCTGGTGATAAAGGAATGGAATCAAATAATCATTTTATAGCACATGAGAATTTGATTGTTTATGTCCTACTTTGTTTTTTACTGAAATACATACACCATAACAGACACAGTGAAGGGCTAATAACTTAAAGCCTTAAACCAGCTCATTTCAAAATGACAAATAAATATGATACATTATTTAAAAGCATTATATTGGTATCTAATTACAAATATAACCCTGGTTTTATCATGATAGAACTAGCACTTTGTACCTGAGGGTCACCATCAAGTCACAAATGTGATTGATTTCAAGATATTAATTTTTCCTTAGAAAACGAGCTTGTTGGTGTTCTTGAAACTGAACATTTCCTCATCCCTACAAGGGATTGTTGCAGTATTCCATTCTTTCAAGTGTACTACAATTTACTGCTTTTAGGTTTATCTCAATGAGTATAGTAGGTAGCGGACATGAGTTAAGGACAAGGCAGAGGTGGTCATCTCAGATGGATGGTCATCAGAGGTCTTGCAGTGAAGGCTCGTCTCAACTGCTTCACAGAGATCAATGTAAGCCAATTCATAAAAAATAGCCTATGTAAGGAACTCAAAACATTGCATTGAATTTTGACTTCAATCCAATCTCCTATCCTGAGCAAGCATGAAGTTACAGTGGGAAGGAAAACTCCTTTTTAACAGGAAGGCAAAACCTCCGGCACAACCCGAGTCAGGGAGGAAGCCATCTGCCTCGACTGGTTCGGGGTGGAGAGGACAGGAAAGACAGATTAATATACACTGACCAATATTAATGACTTCATTACTGAAATGGACATGCTACTCTCTGAAATTCCTGATGATGGCACACCGCTAATTGTCATGGGAGACATGAACATTCACATTGGCAAAACCCAGGCAACCAACTTTTTGGATCTCATCCACTCTTTTAATCTCAAACTAACTCAGACTCCACCAACACACAAAGGTGGCAGCCATCTTGATTTGGTACTGACTAGCAACTGCTCCACTGCTAATCTGTCAGCCATTACACCCATTACACCTTTCTCACCACTTTCTGATCAAATTTTCCATCATCCTTCCTTTTGTTACCCATGCAACTCCAAAAATGGTGTCGTATCGCAAGAAATCTGAGATCTCTCAATCCTAAACAGCTGTCTGATGAGATTTATTCTAACTTGCCTTCCCACTCCTTACTGTCTGCTAATGAGGCGACTGATACTCTCTGCTCTTCCCTCACGTCTTCTATGGATGAACTATGTCCTCTGGTGTCAAAGTCAGCTAGACAGAATCCTCCTAGCCCATGGCTCTCTGACAATTTAAGGCGTGACAGAGCTGGACTCAGAGCAGCAGAAAGAAAGTGGCATAAATCAAAATAACTCTCTGGCAAAGACAAAAACATGCATCCGTGTTTACTTTTTATTCTTGAATTTAATCCTTGGATTAAGCACATAGTAGCTGCGTCTTTAGCTTGCTTTTGAAAGTAGATAAGGACTCTGCAGAGCGAACAGAGTTTGGCAGTTCGTTCCACCACCGAGGAACAACAGAGGAGAAGAGTCTCACTTGTGATTTAGCCCCACGTAGTGATGGTAGTGCTAGGCGTCTTTCACTGGCTGAGCGTAACTGTCAATACAATTATAACCAAAAAAGAAAATTACAGTCTGCTGGGTTTCTTTATCCTGGTCAGGTCCACCCGCTGCTTGACTAAACCTGGACACAGATCACGTTATCTTTGTACAGTTTTTTACATTGTGCGCTGACACACATCTTTGGACACAGGGACAGACTTTAGCTGGTCCACAAATCTGCCATGCTCAGGGAAGACCTCACTAAAGAGGAGACGCATCAGCTCGGTGACATATCCTAAAAATTGTAAATACTTCAAGAATGTTTTGTCATTTATATTTTTTAATATTTTAATAAAGAAACAAATGGATATAATGTATGTAATTCTTACGTAATTTCAGACACATCCGTTTGAGAAGCTCCCGGTTTGTAGGTGGAATCATGTGGTAGTGATACGTCTGAGATATCTATGTCTTCTTCCTCTTCAATTTCCAAACGTTTCAAATAAGCAGTCTATAAAAGATAATCAAAACCATCAACTAATGTTAGAAAGAAATCTCTAATGAAAAATATACTGCGGCATATACTGCCAGCAAAACACTTCCACATGATAACACCTAACGATTTAACATTGTTCATTTAAATTTCTAATGATAAGATGTTTATATCAATGCCGTTTTCCATTTTGAAAAATATTCTTTTGTACGACATCATTATTATTTGCAATATCAACTCTCCTACTCTAGCTATTACTGTGCTGTCTATCAAAGTAATTTACAATGCATAAACTAAAATATTAACATGACTGGAAGAGATAGCTTGCTAAAAATTTTCAGGAAGGGAGGGGGGAGACACCACCGTGCCGCGTCGGACGGTGGTGTCAGCCGTTTTCTGCACTCTTCTTTTTTAAAGCGATAAAACTCCAAAAAGGCATGGATGAAAAATAAAACTACTTCCTGGATTAATGTATGGTATAATTAACACTTATAAAAGGTTAAAACTCATAAAAGTCCATTTTGCATAATACGGCCCCTTTAAAACAATAAAACACAAGAATTGTGTAAAATTAAAACAAGAAATAAAAAGGAATTGGCAATTAAAAATAATTAAAATCATGTAGATAAACAGATGATTAAAAATGATTAAAATCATGATCAATTTCAGATTACAAAAACATAAAAACCTATGGTTAAAAAATACAAATTGTTAGAATGCAGCGAAGAACAGGAGAGTCTGTAACCTGCAATTAAATAAACTTAAGTGTTTTAGCTGATCTGAGGCTTTGAGTTTTTTTCTCAACAATGTAGAGCATATCAGCTGAATGCAACATCTCCATGTCTTGTTCTGACTCTTGAACAGATAAAAGACCAGATCCAGATGACCTGAGGGGTCTTATAGGTTCATGTTTGGTCAATAGGTTTCTGATGTATTTTGGACCTAAACCATTCAGAGCTTCATAAACCAGTAACAACACTTAAAGTCTATCCTCTGACAGGCATTTGTTACCTAAACAAATGTTACCAAACACCCCCTCATTTTTATTTATATGAACAACAGAAAATATTTACTCAGATGGTAGATCATATATCCTTTACTGAACACATTTTTCAAGATGAGATAATAACAGATGTAAACTGTGAACGCTGTCCTTCTGATGTATCAGATGCCCACAGCCCGCAGATGTCAAATGATTCAGAACACCAAACCATTTTCATGCATTTGGTCAGAGTTGGCTCAACGATTCATGAGGCCTTGGTTTCACCATACCTAGGCAGAGGTCGGTGACAGGCGAGAGGGTCGAAAATAGGCAAGCGGTCTTTGGCATACAGAAGAATAATCAAAGGCAGGCAAATTGTTACCAGTAAAGCAGTCCAAAACCAAAGACGCTGACGCGGGGCACAAGGTCACGGGCAGACGGAGAGCAGGTAAGGAACAAGCAGGATTGGCATCAGTTAGTCAGATGGAAACCTGCTGGAGAGTCTCACATACTGCAAAAGAACAATCTGGCAAAAGACAGAATGACTTGAGTGGTTATATGCAGGGCTGGTGAAAAGGAGATGCTGGTGAGCAGAGTTAAGCTGTAGACAGCTATCTTAAAAGATTGAGGTACATACTGTATCCTCTTAACAGATATATTGATCAGATCCAGTACAGAAATGTTTACTAAGGGAAAAAACTTCCTTGAATAATCTGGTTGGGATTGGGTCTAGATTACCAGTTGAAGGTTGAAGCTATTATTTTGGTTAATTCTGAGAGCTGTAAAGGACAAAAAATGGTCCAAGCAAAAATCAGGTTCTATAGACCTAGCTCTTATTTCTTGCAACACCAATAAATACATATATTTTTTATATCCTGCTTTTCTCACTTTTTTTCTCTCAGTGTATTTATGATAATTGGTTCCACTTTCTTGTTGCCAGATTGTTGTTGTCTTACTGTAATTGCCCTTGTACTTGTCAGTATCTTAGTCTTAGTCATTTTAGTTTTTCTGCACCTGCCTCGTCGTCAAGCTGCATTTGGATCTGAATTCCACACCAACCCTGACAGCAGTCTTTGGTATGTAAAAAAAAAAAAAAAAAAACATAAGGGGTTTTTGGGGATTAATCGACCATTTAGGAAACTTAGAGCGTCAGCTATATGATTTTTCCAAAGTACTTGAAAAACAACAATTGTTGGATGAATGTGTTATACAATTCAAAAGACGTTTGTGAGTTTTTTTCCTCCTCTAGAGCTCTGTTTACAATAAGTAAATAAAAAACTTAAGTGTGAGTGGGAAATCTTGACAACTATCTTCTCTTTTCACTTCTCATCTTTCTCTTTTCAACATCCTCATACATCACCTTCGCATATGAGTTTAAAGTGGGTCAGCATGTGCTTCCCTTGCTCAGTGGGAAAGAGCATGCACATTCATCATTGTGTTCTAAGCTCTTTGTTTCTAGACACAATTATCCCTAAACAATGGCACTTGAACAAAGATTGCTTTGTCTTTGGAGCGTTTACAGTTTCAGGGATATATAAATGATTCATTCTGGGTAACTACTTTTGACTTTTAGGACACTGATGCAAACCTAAAAGCAAAATGTCAAAGTGCTTTGCCTTATTTATTCACTTGAGATATAGCTAGTACTCTTAACAAGCAGTTGTAATTAAATGCAACATTTGCAATATTTTTTTGAAAGACTGTTGCAGAATTGAAAGGGTGTACATTTCCTCAATGTTATTCTCATGTGCACCTCATCCAGGAGGAATTCAACTTTAATGAATTGTTTCTTTTAGAATACCTAAGTTGACTTGGTAAAAAAAAGAATACAGTAGCTGGGAGGAGCATGAGGATTGAAGGAGAATACTTTCCTTTGAATTTTTTATTTTTTAATATTAATTGTTTATTCGCTGGAGTTTGAATGTTCTCCCCGTGTTAGCGTGGGTTCTCACCGGGTACTCCGGCTTCCTCACACAGTCCAAAGACATGCACCTCGGGGAAAGCTGATTGGAGACTCTACATTGCCCATGGGTGTGAGTATGTGTGTGTGCATGGTTGTTAGTCTATATGTGTGGCCCTGTGGTGGGCTGGCGACCTGTCCATGGTGTACCCCGCCTCTTGCCCATTGTCTGTTGGGATTGGCTCCAGTCCCCAAGTGATTCCGTTCAGGAATAAGCGCTAGAAAATGGATGGATGGATGTATATTGGCTACATAAAGCAACAACTTTCAGTGTGCTGATCCTAAATTCCATATTTCAGGCCTTACATGAATGTCCTGAACTCTAAAGATGACTATTTTGGAATATAAATAATAAAAAATACAAGGAAAATATGTGAAAGCTTTATTTGACGTACTAAAGCCTAATTTCCACCACGTGCATGTGTTCTACGGTCCCGCTGTGCCCCGGCCTCCAGAGCTAATTGCGGCCATTTTAGTCAATGGTGTGCTTAATTCCCAGTATGCAGCAGCGTGTGTCAAATGTGTCCCTGATACGCCCCAGAAGCGCCTTGTCACAGCTCTCCACAAAACATACGTGCTATGTCTATTTTTACTGAGCGTGCTTCTATAACACGTCAGATTCAGCAGCTCAGATAGAACCAGACAGAAAATCAGAAAGGCAATAGGTTTTAAAAAAATCCTTCTTGCAAATTCTGTAAAAACATATTTACTCATGAGAACAATCAGTCAATTTTATTTATTTACAAAATATCCAGTACACAAATCAAATTCAATATTTGCCAATATAATCATTTTGTAAAAAAGGACTCCCCAGAAGCTCCTGAGCTTATAACAGTAATTCACCTACCTACCTATTTTCTTAAACCTAAGACCAGCAAATATTGTCCCATAGTTTTTCAAAAATACAATTTTAAAAACATCAGATATTAATTAAAAGAAAACAGTTAAAAATAAAACAGTTAATACATTGATATCTTTGGCATAATGTACTTAGTTGGAAGGTCGGCAGCCAGTCGGTCAGGGGGTCTCAGTGTTTTTATCTTATAAGAAGAGAACTACAAGATTTTATTTGACATAGCACATCCTTTTTACGAGAACAGCCGAAAGGAGAAGGTATGGGTTGATATATCAGCAGTTTTGGGAGTGAATGGTGAGTTTAACATACTAATAAACATATTCTTTTCAGTGTATGCTACCCATTCAGTCAAGTTGACTGTAAAGAGTCATTAGGTGATAAACATAAAAAAAGAATTTGTCATTTTGCAGATGCAGCTCTGCAGGCTGGGCCCACTAGCACTCCACAGCTGACATGTGGAGGTAAATGGACACACACGAATACCATGATAGGCACATCCCCAGGACACTTAGAGATGTAGCCTAGTGTAGAGAAGCCTGGTATTGACCTACCAACTTCCTGGTTGGAACTGATCTTCCACTCAAGCTAGAAAAACCGCTTAACTATGGAAAGAAACCTTGGCCCAGTCGGAGCTGTGCAAATGGACCCTGTGGAAATTTGGGGTAAGCCTTGGAAGTGCTCTCTACAATTAAGCCTTTGAAGATATTTGTCAACTTTGGCTTTCAGTCAAGCAATACATCATCAGAAAGTTCTTGACCTGGAGAACATATGTCAGCATGGACACTCCGTGACCTCTGACATTTGAACATCCACCTCAATGCTTACTTTAAAGTTTATCATTTACACAGCCAAAGAGGCCAAACACTTGAGATCAACTATTGCAGAGGACCTATTTTTCATGATGTCCATCCCTGCCCTGCCTGGCCTGCTTTTGTCAGTCTCATTCACCCCTCTTAGGTTTTACTAATTCCTTCCTGGTTCCACCTGCTCACAGCACTACTTGAACTCTTGCCAGTTTCCCCCTTTCTGCCAGATGATCAACAGCTTTTTGCTCAGTCCAAGTCCAGCGTCTGTATGGTTTTCTACGTTGTCCCCAGTCTTTTCTTCTTTGCCTTGCTTATGATGGACATCTCATGCTGGGCATTTGACTGTTGCTTTTTTTCTGAATCAGAGTCTTGCCTAATGATTCAGATTAATACATATACAATACAGTACATACAAAACAATAAAACCTGTTTTTTGTTGTGAACTACCTCTGGTTTTGCTGAATTTCCTGTCTCTGTTGCTTATTATATTCTTGATCTGAGCTCTCATTTAATGAATCATGTGTTACCAGCTGAGGGCAGTGTCAAATGTGGATAACATACATTTTTCCCCTTTTGACAATGAGATTAGGATCATAATGCACAGTTTTTCACTGTCCCCATTTGACTATAAACACCTACATTTATCTTAAAATATGTTTAAAAATAATTTAAAATGATGAAAAGACTAAAATGCTTGATTAAATTTGAATGACTGAATTTTTTTTTATTTGAATAGCTTTTCCTTTTGATCTCTTGTGCAAGGAGCATTTAAAACGAGTCATGATGTATCTATTAGAATAATACTGAAGAATTAAACTGAAACACAATCATTTGGTTGTGATTTATCATAAGATCTGTTTGTAGGGCTGGTTGGATATCACACTTTTTTCTGATTAAACCCATCGGATATAATATTCATGTTAAGACAGTAATCAGATTACTGTTATAATGTGATATGATTCATTTATTTGCATCTCTGAAGTGCAATATTGGAAAGATTGTTAATGAATTTATCAGACCATTATTGGATTTATTTCAGAGTACGCATGTGTGTGGTAATGTAACTTTCAGCAAGTGTTGAACATTGTTGAGCCCACGGTCTAAGCATTTGCTGCTAATGTGGAAAACAATAAGCTGCTAAATAGTTTACAGGAGAATTTAATCCAATGGTTCTAAAAAAATCAAGTTTGGTATTTTGTTGGTGAGAAAAGCTAAAGCATCAGTTAGTCACATGAGGGTAGGGCAACTGCTTTCAAAGGTAAAGGAAATATATAGAGAAGTCAATCTTAAAGTTTGATGAATTGATAGGATTAATTAGATTTATGTCAGTTTAAGTTGATCTTTATTTAGTTGCCAACATCTATCTATTTAATTTATTAATTTATGCATTCACATGACTGTCATTCTGCCTGCTTAGGCCGCTGCAGGTGTGTTCATCCTGAAAATCCTGGAGAGATTGTGATCAGTCAGTGGATGCCATTTTGGCTGTTTTACATAAACATGCACATATTTGGATTAAAGTAAGGTTGACTAATTTTAAAACCAGCATTGCACTATAACTTTAAAAGACCTCACCTAAAACCTGGTTGGCAGTACAAGCATCAGGATATCCAACTAATTTGAAGTTTGGGAGTGTTTCTTATTGTAGTCTTTCTATGCGGAATCTGCATATTCTCCCAGTGAATGGGTTCTCTCCAAGTATTCCAGCTTCTTCCCACCATCCAAACATGCTAGGTTAATCGGTCACTCTAAATTCCCCCTAGGAGTGAATATGAGCATGAATGGTTCATCTCTGCATTGGCCCTGTGACCGACTGGTGGTCAGTCTACCTTGCCTCTCTCATGCTAACTACTAGGAACGGCTTTAGCTTCAACGCCACCTTCAATTAGACTAGGAGGTGCCAATGGATGAATAAAAGATGTTCCAAGTAATTTAATCATCATTTTAATTATAATTAATGTAAATGTTAATCTAATGAACTAAACATCTTATAGTTATCTGGATTTTCCTTTAAAATACACAAAACTGCAACAATAGTGAATTATTTTTGTCCTCTACGTGCTCCAAAACTCTTCTGGTAGTAGAGAGCAGTCCAAGAAAGGATTACAATACGCTGTACTGGCTCAAGTTGATATAAAAAGAATTACGCTGGATTAGCTGATTTTTTTTTCTTCATTTTCCTTTTGGAACTGGAATATACTTGAATGAAGAGGAAGACATTGAGGTTTAAATTAATGTTCATTAGCATAAATGCTAATGTTATTGACGAAATGCAAATTAGTTAAAGTACTTCCATGTCACTTAATGTCTAAGCAGCACTGCAGTTGGCAAAAGGTAAACTGGACTTTAGTTTAATATGATTATAAAAAAACATTTTAAATAATGCTGTATTTTTCATGATTAATAACATAAAAAACAGAAGTATTGAGCATGAACAGCACTTTGAGAGCCCATTACCTACTCTGCAAATTAAAATGATGTGTTTTGGTTTCAGATTATAGTTTTAATGGCTTTATTCTTAACCTCCTTGGCAAATGTCATGAAATTTGGGCTAGTAACTGTTGCACTATTTTCCTAATGATCAACCATTACCTCAGCAGATGGAGCTTAAGGGTTAGGGATTCAATTTTGACAAAATGTGCTAGATAAAAACAAAACAAAACAATGGCTTAATGATAATTGGCTAAAATATTTAAATGAAGCATGTTTGGTTTTGTTCAAAGACTTTTCCTGAGCTTGTACTTGTACTGTATGCATCTGTGAAATTATTCATTCAAGCACATGCATACACACGTGTACACAGTGGTTTTATCGAAATCTTCTAATGTGTATATTATTATTTTTGAGGTTAAACAATCTCCTTTAAAAAATGGGAAAAATAGGATTCTAAATTTGAATTTTACATAATTTCTTTCATTAATTTCTATACCACTTCATCCATTTCAGTGTAATGGGGGGGGGGGGGGTTGCCTATCCCGGCATTTAGCAGGTGAGAGAAGGTGTACACCCTGGACAGGTCGCCAGTCCATCACTGGTGCATTTTTATAGTATAGCCTATTACTCTGTGAAACATCATTTTAAAACTAACATAAAAAGCTACAATGACGAGAAACACATCACCATGCTGCTCATTTAGTATTTGCAGTGGTTACATTGTCTGTTCTTCAGGTCCTTTGCACTGATCCATCTCTTTTGAAATAAAGCAATAAAAGCTTCTGTTAAATGGGAAGTCTAAGATTTGAATAACTTCTCATCAAAACTGTAAAAGCTTTTTAACATCTAGCACCTGGTTTCAAGAGTTCAAGTGTTCTTCAAGCTAACACAGAAGATTAGACACTTGTAAGCTACAATGTTACTGACAAACCACAAATTGCCAAATGTCCTTTGTTCTCCTCACCTCATCACACTTAATCACTATTAAAGGTGCAGTGTGTAACTAAACCAAAGGTTAATCACAGAAAGTTTTATATATTATTAACAGTTTCCTTTAGTGTCCAATCAATCATATATA
>JBAMHX010000014.1:21420497-21430526 GCA_037177515.1 Pseudomugil tenellus
TACTTTCAGGTTTGATAAATCGCTTTCCGTGTGCTAAAATCATATATTTACATGTTCTCCTCCCACTCCATGCAAAATTGTGTGTGAACGCTCCAATTTACTCCAATTTTATTCATTGAGGCAAACGTACTAACTCGAGGAGGACGCACAATTTGGCACCTTTGGAAGACACAAACCCTTTTACTCACTGTTAGTAGATCAGTTTGTACTTTTTTTAGCGTGTGCAGTGAGTTTGCACGCGTTTTAGTACACGTAAACCTTTAGTAAATCTGGCCCTAAGTGATGTTTAAAATGGATCATCTTGCAGCCATCCTCTAAATGAAACACTGGAAAGTTATCAAAATCTTTTTAAATAAGGAATACAAAGCGGTTTTTGGTGAACTCAGTTCACCGATGAGTGTTTAAGTGTCGAAAATCAACTGCTTCCGGTCCGCGCTAAATGCATGGAAAACAGCTTATTTTAGAAGGGCAATTTAATTCGATATATTTACGGAAATGTCTTCTTGGATGACCTGTGCTGTTGTTGGATACATAAAAAACTCGAGGAAACATACAGATTTTATGAATGGAGCGTGTTACAACCATAAAGTCACTCGCAAGATGATGCAGAGAGATGAGGTGATTTCACAACGAGTCACAGCGCTGAAGTTAAAACAACCACCAAGAGGATCTTCTTCTGTTCTTATTGTTTCATTGATTATAAACTTTCAGAACTGCATCCAGATTGAGAATTATATCTGAGCTACAAACAATCAGCAGGAAATTAGAGGTGAAGGCTAACAAGATAGCATGACACCTGTTTCCACCTGCAGCAGTGCAACACAAAGAGCCTATAAGTACTCTGATTATTAGTGCAGGTTAGTTCATGAAGTACCTTTTAATTCGTATCGTATTTTGATGACCATAGGGCAGACTTAAAAGTGTAATGTGTTGTTTTGTGACTTTGAGAAAGCTGAGAACCGTGTGGAGAGAAGTGTGGCGAGGTGAAATAAAGTGAAGTAAATGAACACGGACCAACAACTTAATAAAAAGGAAGAAATTGACTATAAAACCATAAATACTCTGCAGCAGAATCCTATTTACATTGGATCCCTGCCGTTGTAGTGGAGGCTGTAGTTAGCTGTCACATCGACTAGCTAATGAAATTAAATTAAGTTTAAAAAGATTTCAGTGAAACAGAAAAGGAAGCTGGGACTCGGCAGGAACAATAGACCCAAAAGAAACCCACATTTTTCACATCCTGAATCCTCATCGAGATGACTGGAGCTAAACAACCAGCACCCTGAACTGTCGTCTAGTCATTCAGTTAGAGTAAGCGGATGGGACATTAATCTCTCTGTTCTATCTTCTTTAGATTAAAATGTGACCCATGTATCCGTCTTTCAGATGTGGCCATTGTTTGAGTAATGAAAATGTTATTTTTAAGTTTTTTTCTGAAACAGTATTACCTTTTAAAACAGTACTATTTTAACACTCTTGTTAATGTAGCCGGAAGGGCGAAACAAACTTCGGCATAATTTTACGCAATGGATTATGGGAACAGGGGTCCGCCAAGAAAGTGGTGGATATTTAATTTATTTCTTTTAAATTCAGTCCATACAAAAGGGAACATAAAATCTACACTATAGGCAGATGAATACATATAACTTTTTTTCCTGCAATGACCAAAACTGCTGACTGGCCCCGGTATGAACAAGTACTACCTCACTTCATCTGCTCTGGCCTGAACGCACAGTCTCACACCTTCCATCTGGTCTGCACATACTGGAAATGTGTGCCTGCTCCTGCGTAATTAAATGTCTCAAAAGAGAAGCTGCAGAAGCTACTGTCAAGAGGGTTTTCTTTTTCACTTTTGCCTCAGACAGTGAAGTTCTCTTAGCTGTTTTGTTGTCATTCTGAAAACTGAACCTACGCTCTGCTGCTACACTGGAGACTGAATTACAAGTGCCACTTCAGCCAAAGTTTTAATATCGGGAAACATCTCTCCAATAGAAGTGATCAGAAGTTGAGAGATTCTCTAAATGAAGAGTTTCTGAATGCATGCGCTCCTTCTGCCCTAATGGTTCAGCTGCACCAGTCTGTAACCCATCATAGAGTAGCCCCAAAGCCTCCTGTTAACATCTATTCACCTGTTACCTAGTGGTCAGGGTGTCAATTGTAATCAGCCAAAATTATGGACAACCTTCAGATTTTTCCATCACCACTTTAAAAAACAGGAAATATTCAGTTAACATGACCTCTGATAAAAATATATTACAATTATTGCATATGACATTACACATTTATTGCCCGGGGACCAGATTAAATCACCTAGCGATCTCCAGTTTGAGAACAATTATTCTATTCAATCAAGCTAATACCCCTCATGTTGTTCCAACCACAAATAAAATTGCTAAGCAAATCACTCAATAATATTATGTATTTAGAGCTCTGACTTCTATTTATGTTACATGTGTTATAACATGTATAGATGGAAGATTTGCAATTCTAAAATGGAAGACAACATTTTCAAACACATTTTATTGTAATAAAGCATTTTTTTTTAAGTTTTAAGGCATATTCTGGCCCCAACAACTTTGAAGGGACATTGTGTGATCAGATTGTGGTTGTATTTAGGAAAAATGCAACTTGCTACTCCGCATCCTTTTTGCTGCCATACACTTATCAAATGTAGGAAAAAATGTAGGAAACTTAGCTGCCAAAAGGCTACATAAGGTTACAGTCGAGTAGCAATTCAAATCATCTTTTTTTAATGGGTCTGCAGCACTAAAGCTACAAATACAGAATCTAAGTTGTATACTTGATCTAATGCAGTATAGTTAAATAGTCATTGTATTTCCTTATGTAAAGACATGAAATATCTATTTATAAGTAAGGTTTGAAATTGTTAAATAAAAAAAAAATCAAGAAGTTACATGTGACTTGACAGGATGAATGCATGAAGACTGGAGAAGGTGAGCTGAGCAAAATCACTTATTGACAGATAATCTGTAACATAACAAAGGAGAAAAGGCAGAGATGGTTAAATTGAATCCTCATATGGGCTCTGGGAGAAGAGATAATGTTTATCATGCTTGCAGATTTTTTAGAAGAGATGGTCTAAATGTAGTGACTGTGGGAGTGGCAGTGCAGAGTGGCAATGGTCACATACAGATTCATTGGCAGGTGTGGTATGCCTGACAACTGGCTTCTGATAGCTTTCTCTGACAAGCAAACAAAGTATGTTTTCAGATTCGCATGACATGAGCCAAACTTTGACTTCCATGTGATTGCTTGGCTGAGTCTGTACCGTGTGGATGAACAAACAAATTGCCGTAGAGAAAAAAAAAAAAGAGACTGGGTTTTAAAAGCAGGCCACAGGAAATCAAAGTTAAAAGTGATGAGGAGTCAGGATCATTGGCAGCCATCACATCCACAGGGAACCAGAAGAAGAGTAGAACAGGCAGTTAATACCCCCCACCCCACTGTCTTAATAAAGACTCATTTTAATATGTACATGTGTCCTAACTGTTATTATATCCCTGAAAATGGAATATTGCCAACGCCACTAGATGTACTTTGTGTGAGCGCAATAACTCAAAACTATTTTCACAATAGGATTTTGATAGTCAGTATACCAGTTTAGGTCTCTAAGAGGAAGGCTTGGCTCGAATTTCACAAGTTTGGGATTCATGGTTTCCCCACCAGGTAGCGCTTTATGCAAGAAAAATCTGGTTTTTTTTGGCTATATCTCTGGAACTACTTTTTCTCATCTACCTCAAATCAAGTGCAAATAAAAGATCATGACGCATCCTGTCCTGATGTCATACGGAGCTGGTTCAAAGTTTCAACACCAAGTGGAGCTTTGTGACTGAACATGTGCAGCTTTATATTATTGTATTGTGTCTATTTGAGGATTGGGGAATTTAAGGATTGGGGCGTTCGGGGATATACCCCTAGCCTTCGCTTCCGACACCATAGACCTCGTTCTATTCTTTTTCTTTTAATTTAATGATGACTACTTATTTTTTCTACTTAAAAGACTATTCATACTCTTATAATTCCACAGTCATTTGTTACTGCATTTTATTTGCATAATAGAAAAAGTGACAATCAATCAACTTGATCATTGAAACATGTACAGCTTGACAAACATAAAACATTGCATTATAAAACTTCTTATGCTAAATGAGATAACGCAGGAAGCATCAAAGCTCTTTTCCTTATTACTGTAATTGGAGAATTTGAATAGCCCTTATTATAGCTGCTGGTGGGATACCAGCATGTTATTTTACTGTTCTAAAGTCAAACTATTCTACTACACCCACGAATTAGCTCCCAAAATATCTTTCAAAAGCTGGATGGAAAAAGTATACATCTGTGTTTGTGAGCCATACTACACCTTGGGTGAGTGATCCAGCTACGTCTGCCTAAGTTACCTAAGTACACAATTAATACCTAAAATACACACATCACTCACTCCATCTCTATTTTAATTCAATAATCCAGCAAAATAAAACTGAAGACCAGACTGTGCCAGTTTGTACGAACAAGGTGTCTTTCACAGTGTTACCTAGCAACATTTAAGCTGTACAGTAACACTATTAAATGGCGAAGACTGCATCCACCCAGAGGTAGAAACCTTTAAATCTTTTAACAAATTTGATCAGCATCAGTTGGATTATCACCACCACGCATGTACATTTACCAGCATCAGTGTGTGATTATCACATGAACGTTTCTCATGACCTCTTAACTGACGGTAATAGTAATGCATTTCAATGTCCCAGAAAGCAGTCATATCTCAGTTCAATATTAAAAATGTGAAAATTGCTCTAGTCCCCTCAGAGCCCCGTGAGTAGACTAAGAAGGAACTGAATCACAGCACCTTGGGTTATAACTTCATGGTCAAAATTTAAAATGTAATGGTGGCAAAGCGTGAGATGAATTGATGAGAGATGCGCTCGCTGAGATCCCACATAATTTAAGCTGTATTATTGTCATGAATAACTAACAGACTGTCCAGAGAGTTACTGTAATGTAGCTGATGTAGCACCACACACTCAGTGCCTGCAGACTTTTTAGGTGTCTGTCATGATGCATTGAATGATAGTAAATCTGTGGCAACATGACAAGATCTGTTTTTCTCTGATGTTCATTGGTATGTGGGGATCTCAAGGTTTGCTTAAATGCACAGCTCTAATGAGCTCTGTCATCTTTACTCTGTGCAGAAGTATCATTGTGTGGTTGGTGTCAGGCTATGATTCAGGATTTTTTTCCTCTATAAAAAAGAAAAAAAGCCACAGCTATTCCCTTAAGACTGGGTGTGCCATTAATGTGGAAGTATAACTCCAAATCCTGCCACTAATCCAACTTAATTCCACAGTTTAATCAACACTTTACAACTGGTTGTTTCCATGCAAATTCTCCCCCATTTCATGATAATCTTTTAATGCGGTTTTGCCATCTCCTTACTGTAGTCCCTTTCTTTTTGTCCCATGTTGACAGAGTAAGTTATTAACTTTTAAATGTGCACATTGGTAATAATAGCCTGAACTAAATTTCCCATGGCCATTATTTAAAGTGTGATATTTTATCCAAAGATCCTTTGCAGGGTTAGCAAGAAGAATACAATAATTGTACATATCATAAGAAAACCTCAAGTACTATGAAGAAGCATGCTAGTGAAGTTCTTTTCACTGCTTAATGGTGGAGTGTGTAAAAAACCTAATGACCACATTTTTTCACATTAAAATAAAATAAAAAATAGCAAATATTTCTTGCCTTACAATGGTGTTGCTCAGTATTTTTTCCCCTCCCACCAAACAGACAAGTCAACCTAAACCTAAGATGAGATAAAATAAGACTTGTCGATAGTTATATTTTTACAAGAAAGTATTTAGTATGTAGTCTCATTTCCCTACAAAAATTCAAATAGTTAAATGGTACATGGGGTATCTATCTTGGTGATTTCAGTCTAACAATTGAGTATCTTGAAACCGAACATTTTGAGTTATTGCTTTTTCCACATCAGTTTTTTTTTTTTTAAATAAAGTACCCACTATCTATTTGCTGAGTGCTTAATTGAAAATATGTTTGCAATCAGAAGTATAGTTAAGTGGTTTTAAGTAGTAATGGTTACTATAGCATGCAAATCAGAGAAACAAGATAAGTGGTAATACATCATTTACATAATAATAATACTTCTAGATTGTAAAGAAGAAAACTAATTTGATGCATTGCATCAGGCACCATCAAGAACACTGAAAAAACATCATAATACATCATAATTGTTATGCATAATAATCATAAAAGTAATTGCTAGAGCACCACTTAAGATAAAGAGAGACATTTAAAAGGTACAAGACAGTACATGTGTACACAATGTTGGAGAAGTAACCTGTCGTGCAGTCATTGTTGCAGCTGGAGCTGGTACATACTAAAATATATTTGGGTTGTTATTGTTCCAATTTTACCTCTTCTTTACCAAGAAGGTGACTCTTTCTCACCTCAGTCAGCATGTGCTGGGTAGAGGAAAGTTAATATTACCATCATGAGCCCTCTCAAGAGACTCCATGTTTGCACTTTAGCAAAATAAATTATATCGGCTCAGATTTACTTGTGGAACTCAGAAGGTTTGCTGGAAATGAACTAATGCCTCTACTTTCATTGTTTATTTACTCTATAACAAAGTAGCAATTTAAGTACGGTATGTACATTATTTACTACATGTCATTTACTGAAGATATATCTGTTATAGATATAAATGTTAGCAAAACAACTATATGTTGGTTTCTGTGCCACTTGAACTCACAATGTGATTCATTTTGCAATAAGCTTTTTGTATTGGGGCTGCTGTGAAGTGGAATGAGACATCCATTCACAGGCTGACAGACTATTTCCTCCATTTAAATCAAAAATTGTCAAAAACAGCAGATTATATGAACAAAGGATTCGGATTCAATCAAATTGTGGGTGTGAATACACCCTATGACTCAGTGGGAAGATATCTTCTGGGTGAGTACACCAAGGATTGCTGTAGGAGTTAAAACATTAGACGCTTAAGTTGACAGAACCACACGTCTGTAGTCCAAAACATCTTATTTGAAGCTTTGACACTTACAGCAACAACTCACAGAGGAAAACACACAAGATTTATTGATTTGAACCTGACTGCAATACAGCGGGAGCTCAAACTGTCCAGCCGAGAAGGGCTGACATCTGTGGATTTGTTAAAAATGACAAAGTAGCCTTATTGTCTGAGAGGTACTGTACATTCTTTGGAAATTGGTTCAGCATAGTGTACAACATACAGTGTGGATATCATACATTCACATCTACAAGCTTGGAAGTGTGTGTTAGTTACTGGACTATAACCCATAAGAGAGTAAAAACTCTTTACTTGCCATTAAAAATGGTGTTAAGTTGTCCTGTTTTAGCTGTACACCCAATGTAAATCCAATTTTTGGTGAAAACATGGATTACATACAAGCTAAGCAATGTTTCAAATCCTATGATTGAAGTGATGAATGGTTATGGCCAAGTGCAAAAAAAAGACCCATCTTGTATGCTTCCTGCGAAAAATTTAACTCTTACACCTGTGAAAATAGCGACTGCCCTCTCCAATCTGACTCTTTGTACATAATGCAAAAATAGTATGTCAGCAGAGATGCATCAGCACTGCTCAATACACTCTGCAGTTATGTGTTATTTAAATCAGAAGTAAATGGACCCAAAGCCTAAAAAGGCTTTTTGTGCTTTGCACTTGATTCTTTTTGACAGTGTGCAGCCAGCATAGAGAAGGTTAAGGGAGGACACACCATCAATGTCTTTTCAGTCACAAAGGTGAATGCTTTTAAAAGGCAGAGGACAGCAGGAAAAAGGAAGCTTATTTCCACAAAACAGAGAAAAATCCTTCAACCACAAAATGTCAATTACAGCTATTGTTTCTCTGACTTCATAGTTTTATCCACCTAGCTAAGTAGCTTTGGGATGTTAACCCACCCAAGCAACATTTTTTTCTTTTTTTTCTTTATATGATTAAGTATACTTATGCAAAACAGATCTTCATTCTGGCATGACTTTGTTGTTATGTAGAAAATGCTCTTCAGACCAATGGTTTTTCTAATGATAACAAAAATAACCAGTGGTTTGAAAAATATTATTATTATACATATTATGCATATTTTTATTTAATTCTTTTGTATTATAACAGCAAGAATGTAATTACTAAAGACAAAACATTACCCAAACATATGGATAGAGGGAAGTAAAAGAGACAACATAGACACAATTAAAAAGATGTAGGTATATGAATTGTTGCACACAGTCTTCAAGGTAGAGAAAAAAGAAAAGAAGCAAAAAAATAATAGTAACAGTAGTAATAAGCAAAGGTAATAATAAGGTCACAGCAATAATAATTCCATCGCTTGTCTGACTGTTTTCCTCAAACCCTTAAAATTTCACAACACTACAAACAAAAAGAGCAATTTAAACCTTTCAACAGTGTACCCAACTACAACTATAGGTTAACTCAAAGAGGATGTCATCATATATCATTTAGAAGTAGTATAAATATAGTTTGGGTTAAGTATTTGATAAATGTGCAGATCTATAGGTTTTGTTACCTTTTATATTTCAAGCTTGCTTCAACCGAAAGAACAATCATTGCCCTGATTTGTTTGTATGAATAGTGAAAGATTTAACTCACAAACACACACACACACTATCTCTTTATTAGAGTCTGCAGATCTCTCTGAAAACCGCTGGCTGACAATAATGGAGACCATGGATGTAGCAGCATCCACTTTAACATCATTAACAACAGTCATGAAAAACCTGAGCGAGTCCTTGTAAGTAAAGAAGACTGTTATTATTATAATATTGTAATTCCTTTGAGGTTCATGGGGATTGAAAAAAAGTTTTTGTTTTTTACATACACAGTGTAAATGTCTTAATTTTATTTATTTTTTTTTTTTAAAGTTTTGAGGTCTGCAAGCAGGTTTGATACCTGTTGGATGGGATCTGGATTCATCCATCCATCCATCCATCTTCTACCGCTTATTCCCGAACAGGGTCGCGGGGGGGCTGGAGCTACACAGGGCGAGAGGCAGGGTACACCCCGGACAGGTCGCCAGCCTATCACAGGGCCACATATATAGCAATTTAGAGTCCCCAATCAGCCTAATCCCCAAGCTGCATGTCTTTGGATTGTGGGAGGAAGCCGGAGAACCCGGTGAGAACCCATGCTAACACAGGGAGAACATGCAAACTCCACACAGATAGGCCACCGCCCGAGCCGGGCGGTGGCCTATCTGGACATCCCAAAGCTACTTAGCTAGGAGAAAAACTTCCATAATGGCAAAACCATTTTTGGAAATGCACCTCCAGGGATTCTTGTAGGATATGTGCAAATAGCTGTGCATCAGTTTTTGTAAGAAATGACTTATGAGCAGTCTGAAATGTGAGTAGTGTACAGAAAATACTGATGACTAACCTTATCCCTCAGTTGAATTTTCATGTTTTCTTTATTAATAATAACATAGTTTGGCACAATTTGTTTAAATAACATCTATTTCCTTCATTATTTTTACTTTTCGGTTAACACTAGTGAATCATGTTTTTCACCACATTCTAGGTTTTTATTTACCTCCACTTCCTGCTTCTTTTCTTTTCAACAACAACATAAAAGAACATTTAAAAAATACAATTTTCACTCCAATTTGGATTATAATGTTGAAGTAACAGCTCAACACGAGCATACTACCTCACTTTTTTCAGCAACTGAGGTAGGAGAATAGAGCAGCAGAGACAAGACGAAGATTTTGTGCTTCATTGTGATGAGACAAGGGAACGAGCAAGCCCAAAATGACCAGAGTTAACTTAAGGTGGAAAACAGGTACACATCTAGGATAAATATTCAGATTTAAAAATGGAATAAACCAGCCACTTACTTCGGAATTAATTTTAATTCGGCCCCGGCTCGGGCGGTTGCCTATCTGTGTGGAGTTTGCATGTTCTCCCTGTGTCAGCGTGGGTTCTCACCGGGTT
>JBAMHX010000014.1:21439499-21461045 GCA_037177515.1 Pseudomugil tenellus
ATGGATGGATGGATGGATGGATGGATGGATGGATGGATGGATGGATGGATGGATGGATGGATGGATGGATGGACTGTTAAAAGGCTTTTCTGAATGCACACTTTACTTCAATAAAGACGCAAAGTGTTTCTTCTACAAATAACATTTACTTGAAAACTTATTTACCCCCTTGATTTTTTTTTTCTATTTTTACAAATGAGGTTTGGGTTGTAGTAAAATATTCAAAACTTAGAAAATCTCATGGAGCATGATTAAATCCATCAGGACAAATATGGAAAGGCATCACAACAGACTGGGCTGTGGAAGGCCAGCCAAGAAAACTCACTGACTGCGTAAAGAGGGCATTAATCAGAGACGCAACAAAAAGACCAAAGGTAAACCCAAATGCACTGCAAAGCTCCACAGCAGAAACTGGTGCATCTGTCCATAGCGGGACTACAAACCACACAGAGCTGGGCTGAACAGAAGAACGGCCAACAAAGAAAAGAAAGCCAAAAATGCTGCCAAAAGCCGTTTGAGAGACTTGGCAAAATATTTTAAAATCCTCTGGTCAGATGTGGCTAATTGAGATGTGGGGATGTTTTTTATCAGTGGAGACTGGGAAACTGGTCAGAACTGAGAAAATGATAGATGCTCCTCAATACAGGGAAATATGAATTATATTGTGTGGATTTGTCATAACCAATACTAGGTTGTAGAGCTGGAAAATATGGAAAAAAAGATATTTTTCCAACTGGCTTTCCAATTCAAATGGAAGGTGTGTGTGACATATTTCCATTCTTTTCCTGTCTAGCATGTCTGCCATGCGAAAGTTTGTCAATTTTTCAGAGAATTTTGGAACAAGGCAGCACTGTGTGCCAGTCAGTGAATTTGTTTTATTGGCCAACAGAGGTTTGGATTATTAGGAACCTGTACCTGCATAGACTTATGCATTCACTGTTTTAAAAAATAAGTCAGAGAGCAAGCCACACTAACTTCTTTTAACTTGTATTAATGTTGCTCGGCTCCAAAATTTCCTAATGCCCATTCCATAAAACTGTGGGGAAGCAGCTGAAATTGCCCTGTTCCCCACTGCTGGAAGGTTGTCATCCATCTGAAAATTTGTTGAACCCTAGTAGGCATAGTAAATATTTTAAAAGGGATTAAGAACCAAGTGCACACTTTTGCTGAAACCTACTCTGACATATATTTTTGAAGCCATTTATGTGTGAAGATCTGGCACTCATGCATTTTCTGGATCGAAAATGAGCATTTGAACTGAATAACTCACCAGCAAAACAAACTCATTATTGAGTCCTGAGTGTCAGGAATTGTGCAGCATGGCTTGTAAGCTATTGTAGAGTTCACATCTGCACTTGGGAATAATGCAAGCAGTTGTCAAATGGTTTATATGCACTCAGTGGTGGGTTAACCTCTGGCAAATTTTGCAGAGGACCCTTGAGAATTTCATCTGGTCTCAAAAGAAAAAAAATGAAAATATTTTATTTAAAAAAAAAAAATAAATAACCAGATCACACCATTAATGTGGCCCCTCCTTTACTCCTGAACTTTCTTGCAGAAAATATGAACTTGTTCAGATCCTTTCATAGACTTAAGTCCTTTTATCAGAAAACAAAGATGATATTAGAGCACAGCACAAGAGTGAGCTGCATGCTAAAGCAGAAACGATAAAGCCTAGTGACTCAACGTTCCAGATAGCTTGTTCCATTCTGTGCTCATCCTCTTCATTTGCATTCAGAGTGGAGCAAATTCTTTGCCAAGGCCAAGGTCAGGTATTGTCTTGCTCATACACAACAGACTTCCCAGGTCCAAGCCTGAAAGCCTGGCCGCCACCACAGCTAGACGTCTTTGAACACAGCCGGTGCATTGGCTGTGACGGATCAACAAGTCTTGGGCGGAACCCAAAAAACCTTATCTGTGCACATGATGTGAAGTCACTCTTCAATGGAAGTGGGAAAATATGAATAACTTATTTTCCACTGTATGTTTACAGTACTCCACTGTAAAATTTCAGAAGCGGATGTCTGCAAAGCAGAAGAGAGCTTGCCCACATAAATACACATTCATCATATCAGTCTGAGGAGAAAATTAGGCAGCAAAAATGTGGAGAGGTTTGTCTGATGCCTACAGTCAACACTGCAAGAAAGTGACAGCCTGAAAGTTTGTAAGTGTCAAAGAAACTTACAATTGACCTTTACACAAAGCCTCACACGGCACATATTGTCAGGTAAGCTTCCCGTGGCATATAAATGGCACATTTAGAGTGAATTAACGTCTTGAGCTGTTTTTAATGTCACATTTGCTTCACTGTGACCTTGCATGAAACATTTCCCTCTCATCTCTCTCTGATGATAGACTGCTGCATTTTGGTTTATGAGGATTTCATGCCCATCTCCTCCCTCGTACCTCATGCCAGGTGAAAATCTGACATCTCAACATTTTTACCTGCAATTTTTCCATCTAAAAATCAATACAGCTTTCAGTTAGAACATACCAACACCATTTCCTTCCTCCATAAAACCGTGATTGTTTCACTTTCTATCTCTCAGTCCTTGAGGAATTACTCTGAATGATGTGTAAAGTCGTAGAAATGTAACAGAATGCAAGAACATGCCGCTGTATGAATATGTTGTGGTGGTATTTAGCATTTATTCAAAACAGCTCTTGTGTTTGCATATGCTACACATTTTGAATTAAATGGGAAAGTGATTTAGATGAATTACAAAGTAATTCACCAACACAGACATTGTCAAAGACTTGGATGCATATAATGCTGAATGCAATATGTTATGCCATCTGGAATTGTTTGGGACAATGCTGAGAGTCTCAGATTTTCTAAACAGGAAGAAGAAGGGAAAAAAGATTAGCTGTGTTTGTCCTTACCTTATCCACATGCTCTTGCTTATGGAGATGAGTTGCACAATATCCAACTCGTCAATGGTTGTTTCATTGCCAACTGTTAAGTAATGTGTTAGTCAAAGACCTTCAAGCTTAATTAGTCATATTTTATTTAGAGTGTTTTTTCAGACTTTGTTAAAGGGTCAAATAAAGACTACAGATGAAAAAAATGTCATTCATTTCTGTGTTTAGCAGTTATTGCACTGCCAGCTGCTGCAGCATCACTGCGAGGTGTATCATGACATTAATCTAACAAAGGTGAACTTCAAATCATCATGTGTGTTAAAAATAAAGCCTACATTTTATAAAGTATCACCTTTTATTTTTATAGATTTGATCAAATAGTCCTTTACATAACCTGACAACACATAGAAGCACTTTACATTCTAACTCAGAACTTTAATCAATCATCATTAGTCAATTTTTTAATGCAATCTTACATCTTATAAAAGCCTTTTTTTATTTTCTGTTGCATTTTAAAACATTCAGATACAAAAAAAAGATATATTACCTCTTACCAGTAACAGTGACTGGGTTAGACAAAAAAAAACAAAACTCTTTTTGACCCCTTAACAAAATTGGAAAAAAAAAATTAACAATTTTTATTTTTTTACATCGACCAGGAGGCAGGGGACCATCATCAACAGGGTTTTGAATAAGGTTTTTACCATAAAGGGAACATGCAACATGTCTTAGAAATTGTATCAAATATGATTGTCACATCCCCAAGGCTCTGGCCTGAGAATAGGTTAATACGGGGACTCTGCACAGCTACAACTCCACCAGGACTATGTCAGAGCTGCACATCATCTCCATGATTCCTCTCACCTGCCGCACTTATTGGATACACCTGTCACCACTTAACTCCCTTTCAGGGCTGTCACTCCACTGGATAATCCAACACACACTTCCTCCTTTCCGACCAATTAGTGAAGACATTGGACTTTTAAAAAGGAAGAAGGACCATCAACCTGGGTAGCTGTGTCCTCTTGGATCAGTAATAGCAGTGGCTTGGACTGGGATTTGGAGAGCTTTTGACAATTGGTGATTTGGACCATTAGAATACCCTTGTGGTTTGGTTTAGTAATTTAGATTTCCCTTTGTTTAGTTTGTGCACAATTGTGCCTTTTGAGTTAATTGAAGGAAACTCTCATTTCTGTGTGTAGTCATTTTTGTTGTTTAATTTTAGTATATCTCTTTAAAAGACTCTTTGTTAGTGATTTTGTACATAATTTTAATTTTGGTTGTAAATAGTAGCGATAGATCGATGAGGCCTTGTGAAATTGTCAGTGTTACCAAACTGTACTGAAACTGCATCAATACTGTGTTGCTCAATTTTGACACCTGTTGGTTCTCATACCTTATTGCAACTAAGCTTTCTGAGAGCACTGACACACTGAAGACAATATGATTTTCGTATCGTACATATTGCAATATTTCTCTTCCACATTTGACATCTATTAAAACATGCAGACGAATAATGTAAATGTGTGTAATAATCAGAAAGTAATGTGAAATGGTTGTGAATGAGGCAAGGAGGGGTTCTCCTTTCCATTCATACATTTTTTTCAAAAAGATAAGTTTATCCGATGTCTTTCTGGACTTTAAAAACAGATGTACATTCTGAATATTCTAATCTTAATGTATTAAAGTGGCCAGGGATGCTGTAAAATGTTTATATATTTGTGTCGATTCCAGGAGTATTAGTGTCCTCGTTTCATGTGTTGCTCTATAATGCCGCAACATAGACTAAGTGCTTTTATTTATTTATGAAAGCTCTATCGCACATATGCAATATCTAACCTACAGTAAACATATAAATGTATAATAATATATGGATCAAACAGGAACTTACAGAATTTATCAAGGAAATCATTTGTTTAACACAAATACTTTATTTTCTTTATATCAAAATGGTCCCACATGGCAGACACTTTTGTTTTTCTTCCTTGACCCATGTAACTATGGATTGAATGAAAGAAACGTAATTCACAGTACTTGCAATCTTTTTTGTGGTGACAGACATGCTGCCTTTAAACACAGTTTGGCGCACTGACGACAGGCGAGACACCAGCTGTATCGGTCACGTGACATACTTAAAGCAATGAGCGCACCGACTCGGGCTTTCACTCTTTCAGTGTCGCACATGCGTCGACGCTTCGGTATTGCTGGACCCGTCACTAGTAAATAGATAAGTGTTCATATTAATTGTAACTGTTAAATGTAACCTCACTGGAAGGACATCTTTCGTTATTGTATTTATTGGTTTATTTAGTTTGGTTAACCGGTCAGATATAACCTGACTTTGGACACATTTTGTTAGTTTTTGAACTTGGGTAATTTTGTTTATATAATAAACATTGTTATATCTTTGAGTTTATGCACCAGTCTTGTTTTGTTATTGACCCCCAATGCCCAGCCTGCAAAAGGGGTCGTAATAATAATACGTTTGGCTTTATAGGGTTAAGAACACAGCATGCCATTTTTATGTACCTCAAACCTGCCACCTGCTTTGAATTTATTACAGCTAGTTCAAAATGCATCTCTCAGCTTATTAACAAAAACAAGCTGTTGATCCCACATTACTCCTTAAAATACATAGTAGAAGCCTTTTGATTAGGTGATAAGGTGCTGCATGACCTTGATTCTATTTCTGCTCTCTCTTCCTCTTTCCATTTTGTAAACACTCAGATCCTCAAATCTCTGGCTTTTATCCATCTCTTCTAACAGTAAAACAAAAGGTAAATGTGCCTTTTTGTGTTTTGAGAAATAAACCTCTGGACTCATTCTTTCCAATCCATCAGATTTGTGAAATCTTCAGATTTTTTAGTTTCCTTTTCAGCCTACATCTGAAACCACATTTATACAGTCATGTCTTCCCATAAATCTCCATCCCTGTTGTATGTTTGTGTATTTCTCACTATGCTCAGTGCTAAGTTAACAGCACAGGTTACTCAAGCGCAAACCGTGTTTACAAAGCAAGTACAAAAAAGGAATACAAAGAGAGAAAGAACAACAAAAAATATCACCGGAATTTCAAGCTTGGGTGGAAACATATTTTCACCATCCACTCATACTATTCAGGTGAATTAAAGCAAAATTTCAGCTCCTGTCTTGTTTTCTCCATAGTTTTAACTGTTTTTTTCTGACACAGATGCCCCAACTGGATTTATATCTTAGGAATCTGTAGGTCAAGTCAACATCTTAAATTCATTGTCATGTATCTTATGGTGTTCCTGAACAGATTTTGCAGTGTGACAGCTTGACTTATCCCACTGATAAAAGTGGCTGCTGCCACCTGGGGATGCTGCTGTCATGAAGGGGTGTGTAGGATTGGCAGCAAGTGCTTAGGTTGGTGGTTTGTGTCAAAACAAAACACCGGCCAGAGTGTTGCATCTGCCTGTTGGCCTTCTGCATCCATGTCCTTCTTAGGTAAACAATATTTTTATCAGGTTCCTCTTATTTCAAAACCACAAACAGAGCAATGCAGTTTTCAGTAATCAACCTACTGCCATAATTATACACTTGTTTTTGTAACATCTTTTAAAACAATGTTCCATACAGGTGTCAGCACTCTGTGATATTATTTTTTTGTTTCATTTTGTCTTTGAATTATATTATATGAATCTGTGTTCTTCAGAAAATGGAAGGCTTAAATAAATCTTTAGAAATGACAATTTTGACATATTATGGAGTTCTTTCAATCGTTACTTTGGTTAGAACACAGTGTTGTATGAAACTAAAACAGACACACACGTTTTTAAAGTTGATATATTTTTGGTAACTTCTACACCACATTTTTTCATGATCCAACAAAAAAAAAAAAAAAGGATTTTTAAATAAACTTTAAAAAAATCATGACAATAATTTCCACACTATTACAATATTACTTTTTTAATTAAGTATTTTTGTTGTTTAAATATACTTTAATTCTCTGAATTTAATGGGTTTTTTGTTTGTTTTTCCTAGTTTGACCTAGTTTAATTACACCTAACAAATTTTACATGACTGATTTACTTCACTACTTTACATTAATCCAACTTAGCTTTTTCTGCACCATTGCTTAAACTAACTTAAGATCATTTTCTCTAGTTGCTGTTGACAAAAGCCATTACTGGGAATGTCTCTGTAGGAAATATACCTGACACAGAAGTGATGTGGTAGAAATAATTCTGTTTTTGTACAATACAATGAGAACAGCATATAAAGCTCTTTGTTGTGTTGATATCAGTGGCTAGCTCATAGCCTACTGTTTCCTTATAATCTTGAATACTTAACACCTGAGTTTGTGCTTTTTTTCTACATTTATGCAAAAATTTCACACCAACACATTATTTAAAAAAGTAATATTCCCAAACTATCCAGTATGGAAAGCAAAAAAGCTTTCCATACTTAATTTTCATAATGCAATAAACTCAGGTCGGCAGAGGATATGAACAGTTTTAACAAACTTGTCTGGGAACTCTTCATAGTGCTGATTTTCTATCCAGTAATATGACTTTAGTAACACAAATAATAATAGAAGAAAACTATTTCCACTCACAAATTTTCATAATATATTCAATCAGCAGTAAAATATTAAAATGTGCAAAAAATAGTACATATTTCACTCATCCTACCTGAACAGGAATCCATCCTTCTGTCTTTTATTGATGCAAAGTGGTTGATAACAATATTGTAACAGTTTCCTCTGGCTTTTAGTTCTTTCACAACAACTGAGTCAAAGGATATTTTGGCTAAGTTTACATTATTTTTCACTAAAAACCTTTCATGTCCAGGCTTAGCTTAGCAGGTTTGCTAAGTGATTCATATTTGAATCATGTGGTCAAACTTATCTGAGTTGATTGGTTTGATGCAGAGACGCGACTTGCTTCCCTTGGCACAAGCTCACTTGGGTAGTGGTGTTACATTAGCCTTATCTGATTGGCTGATCGTTCTTATTTTTTTCTACACGGGATGCTAACCAGGTTGAGCCCACTCACTGCCTCACAGCTTTACTATATAGTATCATATATATATATATATATATACCAGCGCTGTTTCAGTTTTGGTGACAGTGATAATAATGACCACCATGTTCTTAGAAAAAAAATGTATAAATGATGTAATGTACATAAATGAAGGAAAAATGTTTTATTTATCCCAGAGGGAAACTCAGTGAATAAATAAAAAAAAAAATAGAGGAGGCTCAGCTGGCTCGGTTGATATGTATCTGTATTCTCACTAGTGAGGAGGGATCAAAAAGCAGCAAACAGATGAGCAAAAAGGACCAATTCTCACCTGTACATGCACAACTCAAATACAGCAGCCACAAATGCTCTGGAGTATTTGCTGACTTATATACGTGTAACTACTGCAGAACATACAACATCTCAGGACTCTATGTGTGAAAGGAGGAGCAACGCCTCCTCTCTGTCCCTAAGTAAATTCAGACTCCCTTTGGAGCATGCATATTTCTGCTGATTATAGTTCCAGTTTCATGGTTTCAGTTACTACCCAAAGCTTGTGGCCATAGCTTAAGATCCATAGCATCGATCAACTGGTAAATCAATAACTTCCCCTCCTGGCTCAGTTTATGGGTCTGTTGTAAGTTGTACTGTTTTCTACCGCTGACCAGTGCCACCCTTTTCTAACTAAGGGTGTTGGCCTCAGACTTGGAAGTATAATTTTCAGGAATGCACTGAGAGACATAAACCAATGCCTCATAAAGCTATGAAGGTAATGTGTGTAAAGATTTCTTATTGGCTATTGTCAGCTAGGATAATAAACTCTACATGCTGCTGTCTCACTCGCACGGATGAAAAAGTTCCCTCCATCCTGTTGATCATCACCATCATTAGTTTTGTTGAAGCTGCACTTTGGCTCAGTTTCTACCTTGTAAATGATGATGGAATACATTAAGTTATGTACTGTTGCTTCATCCAATGTCATATTTATCTAATTATATCCCTGAACACGAAGTGTTGTGGATATTATGGTTTAATCAAACCCGCTGCCGCTCTCAGATGTCTTTCATGTGAACGCGATAACTTGGACAGTTTTGACAGTTGAATATTGATACTTGGTGTACCTGTTTAGGTCCCCAAGAGGAATACCTGGCTCAAATTTCACCATTTTGGGATTCAGTTTTGTTGCTAGGTGGTGCTTTATGCACCAAAATTTTGATTTTAGCATATATCTAACTATTGGATTTTGATACTCAGTATACCTGTTTAGGCCCCCAAGAGGACGATCTGTATCAAATTTCAGGATTTATGAATATATGGTTTCCCCACCATGGGGCACTCTACGCACGAAAAATCCAGTTTTTAGCCATATCTCTGGAACTATTTATCTCATTGATCTCGAATTAAGTGCAAATGAAAGGTCATGACCTCGGGATGCATCCTGAGGTCACATCAGAGTTTCCACATCAGATGGAGCTTTGTGACTGAACATGTGGGGTTTGTACTATTGTATTTTGTCTATTCGACGATTGGGGAATTGGAGAATTGGGGGCGTTCGGGGCTATACCCCTAGCCGTCGCTTCTGACGGAATTGGCTATGTTTTAAGCCTTTTTTTCAAAGATATTTTTACAAAAAAATCCTAGAATTGCATGACTGCCCAGTATAGACTAATAGGGATATTTATTTTTTAATCCAGAATTCCACATGTCTGAAATGCATAGCAAAACTTTACATTTTCACCTGACCCTGTTTAGCTCATAATGACAAACTCGTAGTAAAATGGGTAAATCTCTGTTACCACTTGTGACATTTTGACAATGTATGTTACTGGTGACAAAAAAATGATGATGCACACAGCATTCATACAACCCTTACTAAAACAAAAATTAAAAAAGGATAAATAATAATTAAACAAAAAACACTTTAGGGTTACAACTCTTGATGCATCTGATGCTTTTAACAAACGTATCATATTTGATACATACCTTTTCTGCGACATTTTTCATCACTTTATGGTAAAAAATGTATTCAAAACTCATTTGTACACCACATGATACAGGTTTCCTACTTGCTGGTGAACACAATAAAGGAGAACATTATAAAACAATCTTTTTTTTTACAGATTTTGTTAAAGTGTAAAATGAAAACTTTAAAATATTTTAAAAACTGAACTATTCTTCCCAGTTGTTCTTGACGATTAAAAGATTTAAGCTATCAAACCATATAATATTCGGACAATGTCTCTGCAAAGACCTCGTCCACTAAAGTAAAGCAGAACAAAATTAAAAAACATTTTAGTTGAGAAAGTCCAGGGGAAGTTTCCAAAATGCCTATTTTGGCATTGTTTGGCACCATCTGTGCCATCTGCATTTTGTAATGTGATCTATACGCATAGTTATGTCACTGTATATTTAATTTGTGTATCTCTTTTTGTGTTCAATACCACAGGCTTGATGCCAAAGGTCCTAGAACCTTAAACTACTGTTTACTTTAGATTTACATGAGATATCACATGATGTGAATTCTTCAGGATTGTGCAGGTGGAAGCTTGTTTCATTTTATGAAGTCACGCTTTGCAGATTTTTTCTACTTGTCCTTTCCAAATCATACCATACAAATATATCACCTGGATGCATCACTGAGCTATCATTTCCTATGCCCTTAAAGGGACTGAGAATGACAAACAGACTTTGTTACAGTGAGCTTGTAAAGCTGTAACCCAGTGGCGTGTGCCTTAGTGAGTTATAATAATCACACAAGAAAGCTCCCGACTAACACAGAATCATGACTTTTAATGAAAAATAGTTGCGGCACTGCAAATGAGCAAATTTAAACTCATATGCAACATGGCAAATCAACTTAGAAATAACTTTTCTGGGGAAAAATACTCTTTCTAAGGTGTGAAAGCTGTATTAGTGAAACAGTTAGGAGGAGACTAATCAGTGAGCATTTTCAATGCAAGTACTTTGTACATATTTGTGTCACAAACATTGCCTGGATAACCTGTATGAGAGTATAATCCCTGTTTTGAATCAACATGGAATGCATGGTTACAATACTCCCACCTGTGACTAACTAAATTTACTGCCAGAGGGAGTGGACAATGTAATGTGCAGCTGGCTTTAATTAAGAGCTCATTCCTGTTGGTCTCAAGGGCTTTTACATTCTTCCCTTTTAGAGCAGAAGGGGAAAACGACTGCACGATGAAAGGTCAGCCTGTCTGGGGCTTCTAAATTTTGTTCATGAGGAGCTTTGAGCCTTTATTAAAATGAGTGGCACGCAGCTCTCTGTGGAGCTCAGTCAGGGGTTTGAAATTCAGGGTTGTTTTGGTTTCAGGCAAGTCATCTTTTCCTTGACCTAAAGAAGCCATGTTTAGATTCACAACCTGGAAAAATAAAAAATCTGACATTGCAAAAGATAACAAGCTTAACAAGCTCATATGCAGAGAAGAGAACGGCTCAGCAAGACATCTCAACATGCAGTTAACATATAGGTATAATTATTAAGGTGGAAAACAAACTGAAAACAACAGTAAATTTTGTAATAAGTTACATTTTTTTTCATTCATATTCACATAAAATCATGTCAAATAAAAGGTAAAGTTTTTTTTTAAAATTTCCGTGTTCCCAAATGAGAACCTAAAACCTGACATCCTGGTCACGTGGCTGCAAAACAAACCCAAATCATAACTTTTCCACCAGTTTGTTTAGTTTTCATTAAAACTAGCCAGACATTTCTACATAGGTCTCATCCAGGATGCTATTTAATCCATGAGGCTATTTTTATGAATTGGCCGATTTCTATGAAGCGTCATGAGACAAAATTGTCATGAAATGGCTCTATACAAATAAAGCTGAATTGAATTGAATTGAGTCTGTGTGAAGATCATTATACCAGACGTCTTGTGATTTGGTGTATAATTATTGTTATTCTGATACATTTAAACCTTAGAATAGAGTAAGGCACTTTGGTTTTGTTTTAGTTGTATTCATCCATATGTTTTAGCTAGTTCTGATAACACTGCACCAGTATAAAATGAAATAGGATTTCTATGCTACAATAGGAGCATGAAGCACAACTCAGTTCCCCAGCACAGAACTGTACCTTCTCCTGCTGTCAACTCTGCAGAAGTCAGAGGAGTTCCACTTTTATCTCCATTTACTGCCACAAATGAAACGAAACAATAGATAACAACGATCCCAGCAGATCAAAAGCCAAAGCGAGCTCTTGGAAGTTTCCTGCACATTTCCCTGAAGTGTCACACCTTTGCTGTAGCTGCCTCACACTCAGCCAGAAGGGAAAGACATGACTAATTAACATGTGAGAGCTGGCTGCTGTCTTATGAGCTCCAAGACACTGATTGACTCATGGCTTCAGGCCTCTGGCACGAACATTTCCAAGTGTGCTTCAGTGTGTCTTTAGGCAGGAAAACAATGCCACAGAGCCTTATGAGCTAATTATACTTCTTAGACCATCTCTGGGTATTGTTGTCCAACAACAGCTGAACAAAAAGAAGACAAAATGTGAGAAAATGAGTTGGAAGGTGCACCCAGAGGAAATGTGGTTCATGCACATCCAATCATTCACCAGCAGATTTACTTGCAGTTCTCATCTTCAGAACATTTCCATTTAAATGGCCAGAATTTTGGTGGTGGACTTTCAGACACAAGAAGCAAGTGGATTAGCTCCACACATGGTTTCCTTGTTCTATCAAGGACACTTACAATGTGTCTTACTAAACCTGAACACATCCAATCAACTGCAAACTCTTCAATAAAAACAACAAACTAAAAAAATATATCCATCCAGCGATTTGTAAGCTTTCAATGCTTTGGCTGTGAACAACCCAGGAGTGTTTATTAAATAGTTCCAGATATCGCCATACTGCACAAGCGGCCACTTAGACATATTGTCCCACAGCTTTTCATCTATTTCCAACGGATACGACAACACCACGCACGTACAACTTGTTTGTATCTTTCACGATCCCTGTCCGATAAATGGTCAAGATGTTTCTCTTTTGCTTTTAATCGACTTGATTTTTGCCTCTTTGCAAGTTCCATCGTGTAAACAGTATGAGTTACGCTGGTTACGGCGTGTCTTCTGCCGACAACTAGTGCGCATGACCGGGATTAACCAAATGTAAACAACAACAATCAACGTGTCTATAAGAGTTCTGCAGTTACATTTATTCCACACGAAACAGCAGTAAGAACGACCAATAATAGGAAAATTTGATTATGACCACTTTTAATAAACACTGATTTGTTCATTCTTTTTTCCTTCTAGCTGGAGTCTGGATTTTATATACCACCTGTAAAAACATTGTAACTTCTCTGTAAAAAGAGGGCTTTTGTGTTGAACTAACTTACAAGCTGGTCCAACCAACCAGCTGCAGTGACCATTCATGCTCGTGCTCACAGACTAAAGGATGTGAACAGGAAGCTCCTTTTTCATGAAGATGGATTCTGAGGTTTGTCTTAACACCTTCATTGTTTGTTGTGGACTTTGAGCAGCAACAGATTACCAAGCTGCTGTGAGACACAGCAGCAGTCGGCTCTTGTTGCTCCTCTCATCATTAGGTTTCTCCTGGCTGGAGTGGAAAAACCCTGCTGCCGCAGCCAGAAATATCCAGATGCATTTCACTTTGCTGTTGGAGCTGATCCAGGCTAAGAAGGTTACAAACATGGCTCAAAACTAAAGTTTTAATCCTATTATCACACTGGGATTACTTTTTATTGATGCTTATTTTACTATGAGGACAGTTAAGTCTTTACTTCTAATGTGACTAAAATTCTCTGTTTAGTCTGTTTTTATATTAAAAGGAATGTAAATGAGCTATAGGTAGATTTTAAACATTGAATTTGGATACGTAACATTGTGTTGTGTTCTTGTAAAAGAGCCAGGGTTGCATCTTTTAAGTAGTTTTTAGTTATTGAATGTAGTGACACATGTCTGCCTATATATGTACACATTTATGGTACTTTTGTGGTTTTTGTGTGTTTTTCTGCTGCTAAGCTACCCTTCATAGATCAGCTTCACCAGAACTGAGCTACTGGGCATTAAAAAAATACAAACTTGATGACTTTTTTTTTCAGATTTTTAATGAATCTGATATTTTAGTAGACATTCTATTTCCAGGAGCTGCTGTTCTCGGTGATGCAAAAGGTATAAATGGGTTGGTACTCTGGATGTTGAGGATTTCATTTTTCTGTACACTTTGATGTAGACATTGTTTGATACAGAACAGCCAACGTGTGTTCCTATCTCACAATCTTTAGACTACTATGTTTGAACATGCTGATAAACATAACCGTATTTTTTATTTTAAGTCGGGTGTAAAATTGATGATTTAATTATGTTTTTCTCCAGCTTTGTGATCAAGGTTATTTGTGTCAGTTGTATAAATTACAACCCAGATGTATGTACAGAATATTAAAAGCAACATCCCTCTGAAGTGCCTTGTTGTGCTTTAGTTGCAGGCAATTTAGGCTCTCTTATAGCTTTGCATTTTGACAAATCATTTCTGACACCTGACCTAAGCATAAATAATCCAATTTAGCTAACAGAGGAGTTGTTTTTTTTTTTTTTTTAGCTAAGAAAAATAGATCAATTTAGTATGACAATGATAATACAAGGTATTTCAGGGCTATAATATTTCCATTGAGCCATTTCACTTTTTATTGACAACTTGCCCAAGAGCAGAAGAGAAGACATGTCTCCCTGTTTTCACGGTGTGCAATTCAGTCTGATGTAACTGCAACAGAGTTTTTCAAGGTCATTTGGAGGATCTGAACAGATTAACCAAAGTCATCACTAATGGAACTAAAGTAATAAATAGTGTCCCAGCTGAATCATAATGATGACTCTTGTCAACTGCATTTAGTCAGGTTCTCTTTCTCTCATACTTTATGCATATCGTCTAAACTCTACGTCTACTAAACAGGATTTCCGTGTCTCTTAAAATACATTTACACACCCCCGCTATTGCTATGATTGTGAAATCTAAAGCAAAAAGTATCCCTGTATGCATCACCACTAGCGATCCTTGGCCTGGATGTTCTTAGAATTGGACTGATAACAAAGTTTGCCTTATCAGCCAAACCAGCTTTTATCTGACACATTATTAAAAACTATTTAGAAAATGTAGAGATCACTTAATATATAGGGATTTTTTACAGTTCTATTATAATACATGATATGAATGCATTTTGGAAAACTGATTTACCAATAAAGCCAAATTTTGTCCCATTTTATACCTGTTGCACAGGTTTATACCTGTTGCACAGGTATAAAATAGTATACATACTGAATACTTACAGAATGTACAAGCTTTCTTAAAACATGAAAAAATACATGAAAAAATACATGAAAACATGACAAAAATAAAAGAAATAATAAATTGTGTTTAACAAACACTTGTTAATTGACAAAAGGTTCTATTTCAACAGCAGTTTCCATGTAGTTAACCCATATACTGTCATAGCATTTATAGCACATAACATCAGTGGAGGGATTCCTTTGACTAGGCCTGAGTAATGGACAAGACAGAAATGCACTGTAAAGCACTATCGTGCTTCTAATTGCCAGATGACTTTAATTAAACTTCAGGCTCTTATTTTTGACTAATCGCATAGCCTCACAGTTCCCAGTTCTGCTTTAAATGGTGCCTGCATGACTTTTTGAATATGTCAGCATATCGTTAATAGCGGCTTGTTTCAAGAAGTGGCTCCAAACAGGACTTGCATGCCATGTTCAGCTGAGACCCAAGTGCAGTTATGTGAGACAATCCATCTGCGCTACAATTACAATTTGTCAGCATGGAGTATAAATCTGTGTGCTGTTTAAGAGTTACCAATTGCATTTCATCTATCAATTATCACTTTATTGCACATTATCATCATGCCATTATATCTTCTGCACCATGTGCAGGCACATTAGAAACAATGAGTTTTTTCCTAAGACTTCTGTTTTATGCTACTACAACAGGGTGTGATTCCCTTTATGTGCTAATGAGACTTTGTGCGTCTTCTGTATTGTAGTTTAACGCTAAAGATAAATATTTCTCCCAGCAGTCGCATTGAAGGCACTCTGAGGAGAGGCTTTTATTTCAAAGGGTCTGGAAGTTAATACCATCCCTGTATATTTTCTAACCTTTAAAATTAGCCAGCTTTGCACACAAATGCCTTTGCTCTGCCTGTAACCTTTAGAAAATTGCAAACTGTGGGCTGAAATAATAGGAATTACTCATCAAGTACAGGGTGTATGATATATTAAGTTAGCATTGCACCAAAATGCAGAAGGTGCATTAGATGTCAGGGTAATAATGTATGGATGCAGATTGTCTACTGTACAGTAGTGAATGTGTACAAGTTGGTACTGATTTAGCCTGATCCAGCTACTTTGGGTCTACACGTTAGACCACTGAGATGATATGCACGCACATCTACAACATTAATTATCAAGTATGACCTGTTTTTTTTGTTAAAGTGAAATTTCTTAGAAATTGTCTTTTATGAATTGATATGGTTCGGATTTAAAAGGAAAAAAGTAATATAATAAGAAACGCACTGGGAGAGCACATACCTTTGACGATGTGACATGTGTTAAAAATGATTGTATCTCACATTGATAAAGAATCCTTTAAAAAAAATTCCTGGTTCAAGACAGCGATCTGTATCACTCCAAAATTGAATCATTCCTTCATCTTACCATTCTAGATACATCATGAACATTTCATGAAAATCCATCCATTACTTTTTAAGTTATGTTTTTCACAAACTCTCACGCTTTGGAGAGGCTATAACTTAGTAAATGAGTAAATTTAAATTTTTTTCAAGGTCAATAAACTCTTCTACTTATTTTAGTCATTAGACTTTTAATTAAATCAACCCTGAGAAACGTCATCATGTTTTTTGTTTAAATGAAATACATATCCAACTTTATTTTTTGCCAGCTTGCAGACCAGTGCAGTTGTAGAAGTAAGAAGTGATGTTTTGTTGAATGCTGTGGCAACATTATACATTCAGTCATGACATTTAAAGATCAATATCAACCAATTGATTCAATCATGGAACACAGGAGACTGAATGTGTGTGACAGCATTGAAGAGCAGAAATGTCGCAGATGCCAAATGTGTAGACCAGTAAAGCACTGTGTGGATAGCTGGAGAGAAATAAAAGAAACTCATGTGTGAAAAGTGAGCATTTAATTTTTGTTGCATCTTCATTAAAACAAAATGTGTTTCCACATAAAAAAAAAACACAGAAATATCAAAGAAGCAGATCAGTGCTCTGTAAGTCTGTGACAGTGATATCTGGGGCATGGGGCATCGCAGTGCCTTATCTCCCCAGTAAGAGCTGGACTCCAACATTGGAATGAATTAAAAGATTTATTTTGGTGAGAGACTGGCTCCTTTGTCTCCATGGCAGGTTTACAGGTCACACAACACAGCATCTCTAGCAGAAGCCATGGCAGATATCTCAGTCTTACTGAATAAATCACTTGTGCCGTAGCGGCTTGATGCAGAATACAACTGCTGGAGCTGAAGAACAATGATAACACAGTGAAATGAATGTGTCCTTGTCTCGGCACTCTTATGTCTGCAGAAACAGTGGATGATTGAGTGATTTAGTTCAGATGTCAGAGACTCCGCACAATGATTTTCTAAACCAGAGGAATAATATAACAACTTCCCCGCAAACAGTTGAGGTTTTGTTTTCATATCAGTTACAAAGTATACATCGGTATATCCAAACTGTGAATCAGAGATAAAATGGCTGATCAGGTGTTTGATGAAGAGTGGTTACTATCAGCTTCAAAATGTTTTCAAGCTACAAAATTTTCTTTTGTTGGTTTGTTGCTTTATATGAACTTATTAAATGAGGAAATTTGTGTTTGTTGGGTTGTTATTTTGTTGTAATAATGCTTCTTGCAATAACTCAAACTGTTGAAAAGCTTATGAAGGAAATGCACATGTGAGATGAGCTGCAGCGTTGCTTACTTGGATTGCACCTATTAAAATCAGGAGATTGCCTTATTATTTAAACTTTACTAGACTTTAACTATAGTTTTTTTTTACAGAAAAGGAGTTTTATATTTTACCTGAAGAATATCCCTTGCCTTGCATGTGTACCTAAAAAGAAAAAAAAATCTCATCAACCTGTCCTCAACAATCAGACACTAGTAGTTCTAACATGGCACATCCATGTAAGTCCCTGACAGACTTCACTAAAGTAAGACAGTTAGGCCATTTGAGGACACACTTGAATGTACTTTTTGTCGTAGAAAATGCCATCATCCACCTGCTTTGGTGAGCCCACTCTCATGTGGACGGAGCCAACAGCATTGTGTCAGCATCTTCTTTGATTTCGCCATTACTCTAATACAATTCAGTGTACGGTGTTATTGGAGAAGCTTGTAAAACTACAGTAGGATGCCTCCACAAATGCCTGGATTATTTACCACCTCGCATATAGACCACACTTTGTGTGACTGAAAATTGTGGGTCTGCGAAAGTGTTCAGCAGTACACGAGCGCTACAGGGACCATTACACCTCACCACTCTGTAAACCTCAGACTTCCAATGCAACGCTGAGTGCGGTCAAAAATATTACTCAGATGACTCTGCAGTTGTAAGGTGTATCAGTAATGGACTAAAAGCTTAGCACAAGGAACTGTTCAACTACTTTGTAGCATGGCGTAGAAAATTATCACCTCTTCTTGATTGGTTCACATTTTTACGACGTTTTTGCAACCCAAAGCGATCTCTATAAAAAATGCTGCACCTCAACATATTCCTTTAGTTAGGCTTCAGGTAGTGGCTTGTATAGGTACGGAGTAGTTTCCCTCTGCTCGTGTATCATTCGTTTTCAATGTGAGCTCAGAAAAACCAATTTATAAAGAAGTTTCATGGTTCCTCATCTCAGGCACTGCAGCCAAGAAATATAATTAATGTACAACAGGAAGTTAAAAATTATATTGAAAATATAAAACTTTTCAACCAACTCAGCAGGAGGCTCTGATTCCTTCGAGCTGTTGGGCTCCTGGGGGACGCACTGCCGCATAACAAGATGGAAGAAAGACAGGAACATTCTGGAAATGCTGGGGGAGTGCTTAAAAGTAGCCAGTCATTAAAAGAACTGCTTAAGAACAAAGAACATTAATTATTCCCCCCATTCTGCAGCTCCTAACATGTTGAAGTGATGCATTACTTGAAGAATATATAGCCTACAGCATGCTTAAAGGCACAGTTAGTGTGTGAAGGCATCCATCAGCCTGAGTCTGGCAGCTGGCTGAGATTATTGATTTTTATAAAGGTAGATTTGATGGGAGGTAAAGAAGCTCCCATTGCTATTCTCCTTTATATTTATAGGCACTTCCATTTGGTTCACTATAACTGTTCATAAATTGCATAAAAATAAAATCAATTAAGAGAACATAAGTTCAACTATTATTGGACAGTTTGAACAAATGGCATTTGTGAAAGAATGGAAGTCTCTCTAATTGTGTCCATTGTGTCATTTGTGTCAAATTCAATCCTTTGCAAATATTAAGTAGGTAAGGAAGGTATTCAGACCCCTTCAACTTTCATTCCTTAATAAGATTGACACAATTTGCTAAAATACTTGAAGATTATTTTTTTCCTTATTAATGTGTGTGTGTATATATA
Organism: Pseudomugil tenellus; assembly: GCA_037177515.1. NCBI lineage: Eukaryota > Metazoa > Chordata > Actinopteri > Atheriniformes > Pseudomugilidae > Pseudomugil > Pseudomugil tenellus. The sequence goes on from JBAMHX010000014.1 coordinate 21,459,016, forward strand.
TATATATATAACTTGAGTATTTCATGTAGGTGCTGTCTTTTGATCATCCATGAGATGAATGCAAGAGCCTTATTAGAGTTTAGCTGTGTTTTATTAAATTATTGACTGGACTTGATTAGGAAAGGTGCACACTTTACAGCTCACAGTGTCATGACAGCTCACGGTAATCAGTAGGTCGAAAAAGCTGCAAATACAGTTTAAAGACCGAATTGTGGCAAGCCACAGATCAGGTCATGGTAACAAAAGAATTTCTGTTACACTGTATGAGCTCAAAAAGCCCAGTGACCTCCACTGGCTCTTTGGAATCCTTAAATCCTTGGGATGACCAGATCTTATTTTAGGGCAGGTGAGAGAGGAAAAGAACAAAAATGGTTCTTATTCTCAGATGTAAGTCACTTTGGAGAAAAGCGTCTGCTAAATAACTGTAATTTAATGTAATATAATGTAAAATTCACTATGGCTGAGCATCAACAAGATGAAAGAAAGTTCTAGAAAGTCAGCCATCAATGCAGCCCTCCACCAATCAAGGTGAATCTCAGAGTGACCCGATGGAAGTGTCACCTTGGTATGAGACACAGTGAAGCTTTAGAGTTTTCCAAAACAAGGACGACATGAATAAAACATAGGCTGTAAGAAATAACATTTTCTGGTTGAATGAGACCAAGATAGATATTTTTTAGCTTTAACTCTGAGCAGTATGTTTGGAAAAAATCTGGGACCTCTCATCAGTGCTTAACAGAAATCCGACAGTGAAGCATTGTGGTGACAGTGTTGTGCTGTGAGGGATGTTTTTCAGTTCTGGGGTAAGTACAACTGGTTTTAATTGAAAGAAAGATGAATACAGTACAGATATATACCCGTGATATACTGGAATAAACCTTTTCCCACATGTTCAGGACCACAGACTGTATCAGAGGTTTAACTTAAAAGACAGTGCCATAAGCACACAGCTAAAATTACAAAAGAGTGGTTTTGAATGTCCCAGCCAGACTTCTGACTTGAACCCAACTATGCATTTCTGGAGAGTCCTGAAAAAGAGCTATAAAAGTGTTGAAAAGACATGTCTTCAAAGAGGAATGCCAGAGGACCCCCTAATCCAGGTATGAAAACTTTCCCAAGAAGACTCACGCTGCATTGGCTCAAAGGGAAGCTTCTGCTCAAAACTAAGCAAAGGTTTGTGATACGTTTGTGAAACTAAGCAAAGTTGGAATACTTATGGACTTTCCGTTTTTCTCATTTACCAGATTGGCAAAATGTTTTAAATCCTGTGTTTTTCTTTCAAAATAGGAGGTGGTGGGTACTGTATGGGTAAATATGAGAGAAAAACCCCCTTAATTGATTTTTAGCAAATGGCTGCAACTCTACATGGAGTAAAATATGTAAGGGGTTCTAAATACGTTTCATACCCATTCTATAGCCAATAGGCTTACTTCAAGCAATGACCTGGACTAACACCTAAATAGTCATTACATTTGCTGATATGATCAATTCCAGTGAAACTTAAAAAAAAGACAGGAAAAAAATCTTTGAACACCAGAATATATGGCTGTATTTTCATGAAGATCTGCACCATTATTATTGTTGTTGACTGCTGCACAGTCGATATGACATTCTGGGTCTGTGTTTGGAAATTTCCACCTCAGGGTGCTTCAGTCCATCTAAATCAGGCCTATAAATAAGTGCAGGATCATGACTTTGCTGTCATGCTCCATAAGGTTGATGTGTGGTCTATTTTCCCATCAAATTCCAGAAGGAAATTTGCAGGTGCAAACCTCATTCAGAATGCCTGTAAGCTATGTATGCATACACACTGGACACAGTATATCAACTTCTGTCTATAGTTTCCCTGCCGTATCTTCAAAGCATTTTAACTTAGCAGTGTTTTACAGTTATCCCAGAGAGTATGCTCTCCTTTAAAGAAGTCGTACTCAATTCTCTATCAATCAATTCTCTCTCTCTCCTTCTTTGTGTCCATGTCTGTCTCTCTATCACTTTCTCTGCCACTCATGACGAAATCCGGGCAGTAGCTG
>JBAMHX010000014.1:21497064-21507208 GCA_037177515.1 Pseudomugil tenellus
TATATATTACAGCTACATTTGCAAACTGACTTCAAACAGTGAGAGTTATTTAAACAACGATGAATTCTCACAAGCTGGATTGTGTGTGTCATGCTGATGTTTTTTTCATTATTATTTTATTATTATCTGCGATTAAGAAAGAGTTGCATAAGTTCCTATTATCCGCGAACGCATCTCCCCTCCCGCTCCCCCCGCACTGGAGGTGATTAAGGGAGTGTGGACTGGCCCAGAGACGCTACTCCAGCCACTCCCTTCGCCCGGCAGACCCTGAGCTCTGAGATCCACCAGAGCTCCATTCAAAGTGCTGAGATCTGGATGGGAGCCTCATCCTGTCCCACTGACACCAGTTAAACCCATACTGGTTAAACCGAGGACAGCCGGGAAGGGCTTCAGGAGACACTCCACAGTTGGAGGATCTCCTCGGGATCATACTGTTATCCGCAGAGTGGATTTAGGACAAGAAGGAGCAACTCTTGCAGAGATAACGAGGCAAGTTGGATGTTATGTTGTTGCTCTGCTACGTGCTTTTTTTAATTTATTTATTTTTTATAAACAGTTTTCTTTTCGGCTTTTGGTTCATTTGTTAAACTTCTGCAGCAACTCTTAAAAAAAAAAAAACTTTTCCATTGTCTGCTCAAATACTCCGCTTTCTCATCTCATTCGTTTCTCCTCACTTCGTAGAGGAGGGGGTTGGGATTTTTTCTTTCCCATCTTCCTTTTCTTTGTGAAGGAGCTGTATTGGTTATTGGAGGAGAATTGAACTGATTGCGCTGTTTCTTTGCGCTGATCCAAGCGCTCGCGCAGCAATGTGCTTGTGATTTGCTAATTACCAACATCTGCGAACAAGAACCATCTGTAATAATCGTGCAAACCTCAGGACAGCTCAGCTCGCACTCCCAGTCACTTTAGTCCTTCTACAAACTGCAGAGTTAACTTTTTATTGGTACCAATAGCAGTTATTTAGGTAGTCTTTGTGATGGGGGGGGGGGGGGCTTGGAGGAAAGTAAGCCAAGTTTTTTTTTCTTTAAATTTAAAAGGAAAAACAATCATTTAAGATTACATCACGCTCTGATTTAGACTCTAGAGGATAGACTCTATCTGAAGTTAGTGCGCACAGATAAAGCTCAATGCCCCTTTTTTGGTAAACCAACTAAAGGTGGGTTTACCCCCCCAAGTCCACCTTTTGGTTTTCAGAGATCCTGAGTGGAATAAATCACTGCTCAGCATGGACTGCATGAATAAAAGCTTTCACCTCTCCGAGAAGAATTCCAAATATCCCATTTGACCAGTCGACCTGCTTACTTTCTGCTAATTCTCCTGAGGGATCCTGTCTGGAGCTCCTACAGGAGAGATGCCTTATGGGCAGGAAAAGGGAAGCTTTAAGGGGAAATGAACCAGGAGGGGAGTGTGTGTGAACACACACCTTTACACCACATGGCAACTTATTTCTGTGCATGAGGTTTGTTCAACTCTTTGCTCTACTAAAGAACTTAAAGTGAGAAGAGATAAAAACCTTTTTAGACGAGAAGTTTTTCCCTTTTTTTTTGTCTTGTTTGTGGCTTTCCACAGATATGTCCCTCCTCTTGGCGAGGGACTCGGACAGGAAACCAGATGGGTACTGATGTAAGATGACTGTGAAAGGTGGTGGGCTTTTTAGAGCTTTTTAGCGGGGGGGGGGGGGGGTGTAACCTTTTTCGTTCCCTTGGAAGAAAGCAACCTTCAGGACTGTCTGCCAGTAGCTCTTACTGGGAGCTTGTCAAGCAGCATGCATTAAGTCACCACAGTATTTCTAGTGTGCCAAACATCTCCCCCTCTTCGTGGGGCGACATGGGGGGGTCTCATGCAGGGTGCATTGATGACCAAAGTGAATCCACCAGCACCATGGTGATGAATAGTGTTTGCACTTGTCCATCTGTGTGGTGAGACGTGTGTCTTATGTTAGGCCTGCGTCAACACAGACATTTTGATTGGGGGGGGGGGCTCTACACGTGCAACTCTACTGACTGGAGCTTGCAAAGCCCTCAGCAGCCTCTTCAAAGCCACTGGTCCTCTCACTGATCCCAGTTCAGCAGTTTATCCATACTCGTCCTCCTCAGATCTCAGTAAAACATGGCAACGTTTTCCAAGTCGACTGTTTCAACAAAGAACATCTTCACTGTGCAGCTTGACTCGTGGAGATTTTCCACCCGTCTGAGTGAAATGTTTGAAAAGTTTGACTTCCTTTGGCGCCCAGTAGAGGTGTGGGGATATTGCTGTACGCTTTTTTTACTTCTCCCTCTGTTGTTTTTATCCATTTGCTCACACGGATGCCAGACAGTCTTTGAAACATCACACTTATTTTGCTTTCTGTTGTGGATCAAATCAGATTGTCATTTTTTAAAGGGGGGGTCATTGTTAAAGTCCTTAACAGATGTCGTCATGGCACAACTGGCCTGCTTAAAGTGGAGATCTCCGCACAAAATAAACCGGACCTACATGTGTTGGGAGCTTTTTGCCTCTGGCGTGTTTAATGCTCGACTCTCACTTGATAAATGCAAACATGTTCTGTCTTGTTAAATTGGAACTTTCTGCTGTCACTGAGCTTTCACCTGGTCAGGAAACTGGAATCGCTCTGTTGCCGAGAGTTTGCATATGGAGTTTTATCCTGGTACATTTAGGACCACGTTTTCATCCAGACCAAAACTTTTAGCTTATTTTCATCCGTGTCGCATCAGTCATGATAAAATGAACTGAAAGCTTTTTGAGCATTTCTTTTTATGAAGACTCAGACTAAAGCTGAGCGTCTTGATGTGGACTGTGTGATTTTTGGTTGTCTGTCACCATTAATGATCAGCCCTCTGGTCACAATGAGGTGATTTAGATGCATGTGATTGGAGGTGGGGTTTAAATCAAAGTTAATGTCAGAATTTAGACACGTGCTGCTTTTAATTAAGACTTTGTTTCCAAATAAATCAGCCATGAAAAACTCTATTTTATTATTTTGTTCTTAACCATTAAAAACTCAACCAAAGGAAAAGTGGGGGGGGGGGGATGTTTAAAACCTGAACTCTTGTTTATTCGGCTTTTTAACAATATGCTAAATAACATTAATTCTCTATATTTGTAATCTATGAACCATGTGATGTGTCCAAATGATTGCAGTGCGAAAGGTTTCCACCAGGATGATAAGAATCGGATCGTGTCCAATAGGTTGATGAGCAAAGTTTTTACCATGAAGGTCTGAGAAATGATGCATTTGGGATCAACTCCTCTTCTTACATCCTTGAACTTTTTGCGTTTTGCTGAAAGTTTGGGAAGAGGACTCAGTGGACTGTTATCGTTCATAACCATTTAGCACATTGGCCACTTAGTGTGTGGGTTCCTTTTTCTGATCATACCAAGCCTGCGTTTCTTTCAGTGACTTCTTTAGATGTCTTATTGCACTGGTTACCAGTTCTGGGATCATGTTTACCACAGACAGTTCTATCTCTGCACTTTGAGCTGCTTTGTAAACAAAGAACTGTGATCTTTGGTTCATGTTTAACCAGCATGGTGGAAGCTCTTGTGGTATGAAAACACTTTTTTTAAAAATTTATCAAATGTTATCATTTGACACCTTTTTCTTTCTTCCAACATCCGAACACACACAAACCACTCTTAGTTGACTAGTGGAGTGTGTGCCAGCCTCCCCCACCCCCCCCCCCCGCCCCTCTAAACCCCTGTCCTGTGTGTGCTGCCCTGCTCTGCTCTTTGGCACAACCCCATGCTCTGCTGCTGCTCCGTTAGGCAGGCCTTTAATCTCCGTCTCTGGCAGCAGCTGTGATGTTGTGACTCCTCTGCCTCGTGACAAGGCCGCGCTGATCTGAGGGACATTTGCAGAGTATTGCGCTGCATAATAGATGTTATTATCATTTGTTTGCACACCGACACCACCGTATTCTCAAACAATCCCTCCCAAGCAGCGGAACAACAATTATCTCCCTTTTGTGTTCTCGCCACACTTCTTGTTGTCCCAGGCTGCAGGGTTTGATTTGTGGATAGCAAAGAAAGCATTGATCACAACCGGTAGCCACCAGCAGTCGCTGCTTTGTGTTTTAAGTATATTTGTCCTGTCACAAAACAGCTCATCCATTAACTTTTTTTATGTGTTTTGCATGCATGTGAGTGCTTGCACGAGTGTTGACCTTATGCTTTGAATTTTCCCCCTGCTAAAGGACAGGAAGGTAGGAAAAAAATAAGCACACACGACCACAGTCTGTCTTTTTAATAATGCATGTACATTTAATGGTATTTGTATTCATGCTTCCCCCTTAGTTTGATCTGGCTGGGAAATCTAGGTCAGTGTCGGTCAGGAGCAAAGCGTGTCTCTTAATATTACTGTGACATGCATGGAAATCGCAGGTCCTGTCCTGCCATCGTTATTAAAATCTCACTCGTGCTTTAGTTTGTGTTGAGCAACTTGGCTAAATACAGAACTCTAATCTGTGGGGAATTATGGATCAAAATCTGATTTTTCTAAATTAAATAATGTGACGTCTGCCGCACGTGTCAGGAGATGACCCTCTTCAAGTAGCACGATGCAAGAGGAGTATTGAAGAACCAACAAGCACTACTTAAATGAATTATAAGCAATTTTCCTGAATCTATTGCAAAATAAGTTATTTTGGAGTCTCTTTAACATTATCTCATGTTACCATTACACGCAGCAATTACCTGTTTAGGAATTGCAAGAAATATTTATATATTACCAAAAATTTTGTATAAAGTAACTAATGACTAAATGAGGAATGTGGTTTTGAAATGATCAGATTTAAAATGCATCTAGTGTAGTTCAACGTAACTTTTTTTTTTTTTTTTTTTTTTCACGTCCTTCTTTGGCAGCATCATAATATATGTTACTAAGTACGTGAGGTCATCATTTAATGTGCCAAAAATAAATGAGGGGTAAGTCTCTCCCATCTGCTGCACACGGGAACGGAGCCAGGCAGAAGTATGGAGATCTTTCAGATAAGGGTGACATCAATGCCCTCAGACTGTGGCCATTTGACCCCAACTCTTGCATCGTCTTTCCTTTTTATGAGCTTTGCATTTGAGATTAATTACAGCCCAACCATGTGATGCTTGACCCCATAAGATGCTGAAAGGAAAAATACGTCAGACGGATGCAGCAGGACACTTAATCTAATTCCTCATTTAAATTCAGATTCAACTGTATTGTTTTACCAACGATTTTATTTATTTTTGTCTTTTCAAATGAAGCAAACTTGTAAACTTCGTGTTATTAACAGGGAACAACTTTTATTAATGGGATTGTGTCTATGGCTGCCTGGAAGCGACTGTTTTAAATCTGGGGAATTGGGGATGTGGGTGACCAGGATGCAGACAGATGTGGTGTGTTTCTGGTCGCTATGGCACTGGACATGTCCACATTGTGCTCTCCCCATGTCACCAAGAGCGTTCAGCATCTGTTTTCACTGCGGGAAGTGGGGGCTGCGTCCATTAAATGGGTGTTTTTTAGAGACTAGATTTAACTCCGGCTGCTTTTAATGAGATCGGGGGGGGGGCAGTTTTGCAGTAAATGAGTGCTTAACTGAAATTGATTTGCCTGTAATCGATTTTTGCTAAAAGCTCGTCCAAACATTATCTAATGCGGTGGTTCATTAATCAGGTAAGATTTTTTTTTTTAAATGTATTCATACATATTGCAGTATTTTAGGAAGCTTATGACACGTATGAACAAAAATGCATGGCGTAACATTACAGAGCAGTTGGCCATCTTCTCATCTCCCCAGAGCAGTATTTTAAAAGGAAATGATGAAGATGGCCATAGCAGCTGCTGGTCCTGAGCATCACCGGAAAAGGAAGTGGCACCATGCCAACAGTAACACTTTGCAGTGCGGCTGGTGGGAACTAAGTAGCCGAGCTCAGCAAGCTAGGAAGTAAGCACATATTTTCCTCGTCCACCGCCTACCAGGATCCTCCTGAGTAAAGACCAAGCTGCTGACATCATTAAGGACATTTAAAAAAAACGTTTCCAAATGAGCATGCATCATTCGCACCAGTCTTCCTCATTTTCTCTGCCAGTTTTTGTCCACATGTTTGTCTTCATGCTGAGTTTGAGGGAGTGAGTTTGGAAATTGACTGCTGTCTGCTACTAAAACTGAGCAACTTCTTTATGATCCAATAACACTGTGCCCTGCAGGGGAACAGAAGCAGAGGGGAAAAAGTGAAGCAGAAGTCTACATGAGGATTATTTTTTGCCTTTCTTTTCCTTTCAGAAAGCCTTGCTGGTCTAAGCTGCTGCTGAGTTTACAGAGTCTTTGCCAGCAAAGTGAATTTAGTTTTTTTTTTTTTTTTTTTTTTGTTTAGACTGGCCGAGCTTTGTGTCCTGCTCTCTGTCCACCATATATTTCCAGTTTTCTTTTCTTTTTTTTTTTTCTAAACTGGTGAGGGGGTGCCCTTTTTAAAAGAAGTTGTTGAATCCCCAGAAACTCATCAAACAACTATTAAATATTTGTGAGAATATATTTGGGTCTGCTTTTAGGTTCTGCTTTCATTGCTTCTCTTAGCCATCAGTTTATGAAATATTTACCGTATTTTAATTTGCCTGGCAACTCATCCAGGTTGTACCCTGTCCCTTGCCTGGTTGGAAGAGGATTGAAATGGATAGAAACTTTTTCATTTGTAACAAACTAGAGACCTTTTGAGACTGTGAGAGACATTTATCCGATGAGAGCGGCGGACAGGACATGACTACATTGCCTCATCTACTGGGCTTGTGTAAACGGCGTGCTACAACAGCAGACATGAGGTTTCTGGTGCAGCAAAGCCCTGAACATAGCCGAGGCCCCCTTTCTTATCCCCAGCCCTATAGAGAAGGGATTACTGGTCTAAAGAGAGATGGGTGGGCAACACTGGACCGAAAACTGCCAACCCCAGCACTGCCTTTGTCGCGGTGTACTCCGGCTCAGATCACGTACCCAAATATGAAATTGCTGCAACCAGCAGAATGAATGGATGGTAAGGAGCTGACGGTACAGAGCGGTCTGTTTTGGGGGAGAGGTGGGCATTACTTTGATTTATAAGATGTTCTCAGGGGCAAAGATCCTTAGTTATATAACTTCCTAGGACATTTCTTGCACGCCACAGGGGAGCGAGGTTGAATAACCGGCTGAGAGGCCCTGCTTGTCCACTTGAGGCAAACCGCTGCTGTTCAAACCGTTTTGAGGTTTAGACTGAGACAAATACAGGACCAAAATGGATGTGATTGGTCATGATAAAAGTAGTTCCAAACCAGTATTTCTTACTAAAGTGCACTGCATAAATATGTTTCTGCTTTTAAAATAAAAAAAAAAACTATTGGCATGTTCCTTTGTTTCATGCAAATAAAAAAAAAAAATGTTCAGGCTGGTTGTGTGGGACTAAAACACTGACCTGTAGTCACTCATGATGATCCAGAACCTGACCCGATACTTTTTTTTTTTTTTTTTTAAATTGCAAAATGAGTAATGCATCTCTGCTTTCTCCATATTTCTGTGCAGGGGGGGGGACACACCAGCAGCCAAAATGGAGGTGAAGACATCACTTCTAGACAACATGATTGGGGTGGGTGATATGGTCCTCCTAGAACCCCTCTCGGAAGACTCATTTCTTGAGAACCTGAAGAAACGCTTTGACCACAATGAAATCTACGTAAGTATGCATTTTTTATTTTATTTTTAATGTAACATTTAAAAACAGTATTAACTTTCTACTTTGCTGTCACTCAGACAGAAGCTAAAAGGCAAAGAAGTCCACTTCTTCCAGAAATGACTGTAGCAACAGTTCAGACACTGTCACCACAGTAACCAACCAATCAATAAAATTGGTTCTTTCATGTGAAATGCAGAAGAAAAGCGCCGACAGTTTTGCTGGCTGTTTTATCGCTAGAAGAAGATTGTTGAACTGTTATCTCTGAAACGGGCAATTGCTTTGGGGCCTTGTGTTGAGGCACTCTGTGATTTCTCTGCTCTGCAGGCTCGCTGCTCTAGACGTCAGTCAAGATGATTACAGTTCTGCTCTGGCTGCCGGGCTGATGTCACTACATTGGTTTAGTGACGCGCTAGAAATTTTGCTGCTGAGCAATGGAAATGACGTTTTCACATCTCGCATGCTCTTAGCATCTGTTTTTATTTTCTGTCTGATGCTAACTTTGAGCTTGCTCAAATGAACATATGCAAGATATGTACAAACTCTAACTTTCCTTTTCGACTAAGCAGATGTACTATAGATGAAGTGAAAGTGAAAAATGAAGTGTTTATGGAAAGGTACACTGCACGGCTTTAGGTCTGTAATGGAAGCTTTTTGGTAGTACGGGCTGCAGCTTGTGAGCGATGACCAGGAAAAGCACCAGAGCCTGTATTTATCCAATAAATCTGTGGTGTGCAGTGCTTCTGAATGCATTTTCCCCTCGTGTGGCATCATTCCTTACAAATGGGCCCCATCCCCCGCGCTAAACTATCATATGACAGTTCACAGCTGAAGAAAACATGGCTTTGTCTTCCAGAGAGGCAGCACATCATGTATCCAATAACAGCAGAAAATCAAAGGAAGAGAGAATCATCCAGTTAAAATGTTGGCCTGTTTATTGTCTGGCTGTCAAGAGGGGTTTCTAAGAAAATCTGTTTTAAAGCCTCTAATGTTGCAGTTTTAACCAGTAACTTTGCATTGTAAGTTGTGCAGGTAGGTGCGATATCTTCCATCCCTTTAAGATATGATAGTTTATGCCTAGAGGGCTTTTGTTGGTGATTTGTAGTTCAGTACTGTTAACAGAATACTTTATTCTTCAACAGTGAACCTCTAGCCAGATTAATATTGGCTTTGGAATTCCCGCAATAGTTGATTTAATTGTCTGAGTCTTTATAAATAGCTGTCCGAGATATTCAAGATATTTGCAACCATCCACAACCGATTAATTGTAACTTTCCTCCATCAATTTCCATATTGGCATTGGATAATGGTGTACATCCTCATACTTTCTGAAGAGCTCTCACCCTCTGGGGAAGAAACAAGATGAACATCTCCTAAGCAGTTTTTACAGCCCACTGGTGTCCTGCTGCTGCTATGGGGGAGTACTGTAGCCCTGTATAAGAGCGTAGGAGTTAAAGCGTGACAGGTGTGCAAATGCAGGAAAAAAACATCTATGGTGGGTGGTAGTGTTCATTATTTGTTTCTGATGTACATGACACTGTTAACATTGGTAACTTTAGCCTTTAAATATTCACCTGGGGCTTGTTTCTTGTCTTCTTCCCTGATCAAAAAACTGTTTCAGAAACTTGCGTGAAAAAGAAACTGAATACTAATTGCGAGCAGGCAGAAGTCATGAAATATCCAGAAATCTGACAAGGAGAGGTCAAACCTTTAAGTTAATCTTGGAGAAAACTCATATTATAAAAGCTGTGATAAAGCAAAAATAAGTTTAAGCCATTCTGTGATGAGCCAGATGCAAGCAGTTCAAGTGATTCCCAACCTGTAGGGATCATCTTTATGCTTCACAAAAGCTGGAGAGTTTAATTAAATTTTCTCCATCCATTTGGTTTGTAAAGAGAGCTCTTTATTAACACGTGATACTTTGTTTACACTGCACACACTCTTTGTATGCTTCCTCCGCTTTCTAAACGGCTCAATCTGCCTCTGGTGTGCTGTTGAACAAGCGGCTGTGGGAGGTTGTTGTGGTGCCACAGGGAAGGCCATGCCCCACTCTCGTCAGAGTGGCTTATGTAACGGCTATTACCACGGGGTGCATGGAGAATGTTTCAGGTTCATGTTTAAAAGTGCTATTGGAGTACCACGTGTCGCACGTGGGAGGATGATGAAGATTGCTGGTTTCACATGTATCTGACAAATGTGATTTGTTAATCAGGACCTGCTTGGATGTTACATAAAGGTGTTCTATTATGTAAAAAGTAAAATGGAGTCCTTCATTTGTTTGTTTTGGTATTCAAACTAAACGACTGTATAACTTGATGATGAGAGTAATGTGGGATATAAATAGGAAAGTGTTTTTTTTTTTTTTTTTTTTTTTTTTTTTTTTTTTTTTTGGAAAAAAAAAAAAAAAAAAAAACCCAGGTCAGAAACCCCAGTGGTCTCTTCCCACAATTTTGGCCAACAAAGGTAAAAGTTTCCC
>JBAMHX010000014.1:21507385-21519258 GCA_037177515.1 Pseudomugil tenellus
GGGGGGGGGGGGGGGGGGGGGAGGGGGGAGGTTTTTTTTTTTTTTTTTTTTTTTTTTTTTTTTTTTTTTTTTTTTTAGAAAATAAAAAAAAAACAAAACACTCAGGTTAGCAACCCCAGTGGTCTCTGCTACCGATGTTGGCTAACAAAGTTAAAATGTTCACAGCACTATAAAGTTATATTTACATACAGTACTTTTAAAACTTGCCTTTATTGAAGTTAGCAACACTTGTCTTTGTCGTGGACATTGGAGCAGGAGAAAAAAGTAAACAGTTTTTAAAAAGATTTGTCAAATAAGTGAAGTTTTTCTGTTTTCGGCAAACTAACTGATGGGTTTTCACGGCTAATGTTGTTTTTTTTTCCACCACCACAGTTGAGATTTGCTGATGGTTAAAGATGTAAATACTCTGCCGACCATGAAAAATTCATAATTTTTTTTGTGTTCAGTGTATAGTTGCTGCTGTTGTTTAATAATGCAGTGTTGGCAAACTAGTTTACATGATAGCTTGGTCAATTTTATTCTTTATCATGAAAAACCAAAATTAACTTTTGTAGTTGAGGAATCAGACCAGTTTAGCAATGTTTCTACTAGATGACAGTTCAGGGTTTAAAGTTTTAATACCTGTGGCTAACAAGGTGACAGTTTAGCATTTGTTGACATTCAAGTGAATCCTTGCTTGGCCTTCACCAATAGTTGCACAACTGTACGTACACTTGCTAAAACCTTCCTTCAACACATTGACCTCTTTGCCATCTGTGTAAACTGCCCAGCCCAAAGATTTCTTCACTTTAACTTGAGGCATTGCATGCCTGAACAGTACACTAATAACCAGCTGGCAAAAGCTGACAGCAGAATTCTTGCCTTCTCAATTTGTTGTCTAAATGGACAGGGGTAACAAAAAAATGTGCTTAAGTGGCTTCGGTCAGTTTGAACAGCACAAAAAAAATTACGATGTGCTTTTAGACTAACCCCACTGATTTTTTTTTTCTATTGCTTTTGCCCCCTCCCCAGACATACATTGGAAGTGTGGTCATCTCCATGAACCCTTACAGGTCCCTGCCCATCTACACGCCAGACAAAGTGGAGGAGTATCGCAACAGGAACTTCTATGAACTTAGTCCCCACATGTGAGTTCATCCCCTCTCAGTTTCTTCCTAAAAAAAAAAAAAAAAAAAAAAAAAAAAAAAAAAAAAAAAAAAAAAAAAAAAATTGGCATGTCTATGCACATTTTGATTCAGTTTGCTGATGTGGTTTTTACTTTCAGCTTCTGTTATGTGAATTTTTAGCATGGCCTGTCTAAAGAGTGACCTTTTGTTAGTCTGAATGTCATTGAACTGCCCCAGGGATGCAAACCTCTGTAAGGAGTATTACTTTGTCTCGATGGCTAATGCTCAAGGGTGTTTAGGGGGGGGTTAAATCAGTGCGGCACCTCTTGTGCAGAGTTACTGAGGCGCTTCTGCTGGCCATTCAGTACCGTGGCATGCCATCTGTCCATTGCAACTATTAACTAAGCATTGTTACGAGCATGCCAAGACAAAACAAAGCCCAGCACTTGTCAATTAGCCTGCTGTAGACTTCAGGAAAACCCCTCAGAGAGAAGGGCCGGAAGAGCCAGCTACCCTTGTCCCAGAACGTGCATGCTCCCTGTAGACAAAAGCAAGCTGCTTGGCTTTGCTTTCCAGCCATCTACACTTTGACACATTTTCAGACTGTACTTTTTTATCTTTTCATTTGTTTTTGTTCTGTCTCTTCAAATGGGGTAGATTAAAAAAAATCTCCTGCTTGTGTTCCCAACTGATTTAGTCTGTTCCAACATTATGAACGGAGACGCATATGCTCTCCTGCTAACCTGGAAAGAACCACTAGTTTGCTTTTTCCATTTTAAATACAAGCCTTGTATTGTATTGTCTTTTTCCTTTGGGTGCATTACTGTTAATTTCACAAGTAGTCTGTGTGCCTATTAGCATGCTCAGATGATATATTTAGTTGGTAACAAAATGCTAAAGGCTAAATATCTGACCATTCATCAATTGTTGCGAAATCATTTTCGTATCATGTTGATGCGACCTGAAACATAGACTTCCTCGTGGAAAACTGTGCTTAAGCAAAATGTAACACAAGAGTTTGGTTTTGTTTAGCTTTTCAATCTTGAGTCATGAACCATAACATGTTTTCATGCTGTTTTGTTTTAGGTAATAACATGAGTTTGGTTGGTGGGATTTAAATGAGAACACTTTATTTCTGTGTCTGAAACTCTAAAAACGGATGAAGGGTTAAAGTTAATGTTAAGTTGCTATTGGATCTGGGGGGGGAGAAAGTATCACACAAAGCTTTATTCTTTTTCTACCTAAGATACTAAGATCCCAAAATTGAACTTTTTTTTTTTTTATATATATACAGTATAAACTCGACACAAAGCACTTCAAATGGGAAAATGAAGGGCTTCGGATAAAAACCAGAAACATCCATCTGCACAAAATCCTCCAAATTCTGCATCTCAGGAAAATTGTTAATCGACATCAGTTGACTTAAATATTAAAGTTAAAACAGATTTAACATCACCCTACCATAAGTATCAAAGTAAAGTTGGATTTAGCCTTGGGGCGCTTTTTGTGTTTTTTTTTTTTTAATATGAAAGGCTTTTGTAGCAGACCCAAATAATAAACTTTCAAAAGCAGATTGTTTTAACATGCTGGATAAATTTATCTTAATCCTGCAGTTGGACCATCTGGACCAAACTTGGCAGCTTTGCATTGACTCTTCTCAAGTAATGTTTAACTTTCATTGTGATTAAATGCATCAAAATAGTTTTTATCAACTCCATTTGATTTCAAGATGCCATTTATTTTAAGTTTAAAAAAGGGGGGAGAATGTATAGACTTGACTCAAATGTTTCACTGAATTAAAGAAAACATTTTTTTCTAAGTCTCTTTACTGTACAGATTTAATTTGGTGAACACTTAAAATTCAATGCAAAACGTTTGCGCTTGTGAGCGTAGACAGCTGAATTGCAGTGGTTTTTGAAAACTCATTTGTATATCATTTAGATGAATTTGACTTGACAATATATTAAAAGCAGAGCAGCTAGTGTTTCACAAACACAAAACTTATTTGTCACACCAGTGGTCTAGAAATTGGCATTTTTTTTCGTGGTATGAAATCTCTCTCTCTGTGTGTGTATGGTTTTCTTTTTTTTTTTTTTTTTTTTTTTTTTCTACCATGGCTATGCTTCAGCTGAGTATATAACTGGTCTGAGATGAAATGGATCAGGTTTGGCTTATAATTGAGCTAAATACAGTGGTTGTTGGGCATCTTCCTGTTCCTGTCTTTGATCATTATTAGACACTTGCCGAGGTATATAATCAGTAGCCCTCAACTGGTTGTAGCATTTAAAGTAAATACTTTGAAGCTGCCCTCTTAAGTGCTGTGTGGGTATAAAGCCATTGAATGACTTGAAGAAAAGTCTGTATTTTTTGCATTTAAATGGGTATTATAGCATCATAATCAATAAAACAAACTTTTCCAACGGTTATAAGGGACAGCTGAAGTATCCAAAAAGCTGTTTATGTACCTGGTAGTAAACAGTGTTTTGCACAAAATGACTTTTTAATGTTTACTCCTAAAGGGGAGGATTAAAAATACATTTTAAGTCGGAACTATTTTTAAAGAGGATAAAAATTAAATCTAATAATTGTCCCAGTTCTTAAAAAAACATTTTTTTTTTTTATAAATTGTTCCAGAGCTGTGGCTGCTGTTTGTCAGAGAAAATGTATTTGGCAAACGTTTAATGCTTCTGTTTGCATAGTTTTTAAGATGCTTTGTGATACAGCAGATCTTTTAAATTCCTGTAGTTACTGTTACTGCAGAGCAGGCAAGGAGAGAACCAATAAGAAGCAAGTGATAACAGCTTAACCTTTTAACCCCATCCCTCTTTCTGGCACTTGGCGAAAAATTCACTGCAGTGTTGGTCAGCAGCACCAACACTGCGTTATCAGTGTGTCTGATTTGTTTCTGTGTCATCCAGTTCAGAAATTGAATTTTTAAGTCTCTTTTTGGAATTTTTGTAACTTGTAGTCTGAGGATCAATGTGTCTGACTAATATTAAGTGACACGGGTTTACTAAACAGTTGCTGATGGAGCTGTTGAACAGTTGGCGACACAACATTAACCTCATGTGTTGCAGTGATGTTTTGATGAGCTTTGTCCCAGACAGACTTGGTAATTGACAAATCTATTTTCACCAAAATTGCAATGAAAGCTTTCTCCTGACTACACAATGGCAGCCAATGGATGGATGAACCAATCATATTCAGGCAAGCACAAGTGTAAATTTACCCAAGTTGTGCTGATGCCAGATGTACATTCAGAGGTGGTCTAGCCAACCTTCTTTTAACATTTAGTCCCTTTGCATGTTTGCAAATGTCCATCAACAATCACTAAAACTGCAGAATTCATTCCATGATTGCAGGTAACGGTTTGGTTGCAAAGTGAAATCTTACTGTGGAGGGAAAAAGGAGGCTTTTGATCACCAGTTGCTGTCGTGCACTTGGCTCATGTGGAGACATGTTTAAGTGTCTTATCTAACGAGTGCAAGTTACAGTTGTTGAGTGCAGGTGCATTTGTATTTCACACCTGCTTTTGTGATCCCCAGACAAACTGCTCTGTGTGTACATCAGCTGGAGTGAGAATTGTGGCCCATTTCTTATCTGTAAAGTTGTTAGTGAGCTAATTGCCTGTTAAGTTCCATCTTAATTAAGGCTGTTTGAGAGGAGTATTGGCTTTTAGCCGGCGGTATTGATCAGTTCAGGGGGAAAAAGTGTCAGCAATTTCCTGACTTGTGTCAAGTCACGTTTACGTAAACGGCAGTACAAACGAAGTCCTGGATATTGTGACAGATGTTGTGCACATTTTTTTTCCCCCTGTGACAGTTTACACAAGTGCTTTTAATGTAATGTCATTAAAGAGTCAATTTGTTCTCCCAAAGAACTATGCCTCACATCTCCACCAACCTATCTGTTATTCTTTTGCTGGAGTACTTAGTAAAATGCTTCCTGACCAGATGATGCACCACCGTAATTAACTGCCAGGTGTTTGTGTAGAAAAGAGTCAAAGGATTAGTATTAGCGAGAAGCTAATCAGTGGCCTTTCTCTGTGTGCCAAAGTGTCACATATGCTCTGGAATCATCTTTTGCATGTTGCTTCCTACCCGAGCTGGACACAGGTTTCAGAGGGGTGTGTGTGTGTGCAAGCTTTTGTGTGTGGACAGTTAGCCCAATGTCTTCAGGGTAGGATTGTGTTTTCCCAATGCTTAATGAGGTATTGAGACCCCCGATGCTCTCAGCACGCTGTACTTAGTGACGCTAGAGCATTTGCTACAGAGAGGCTAATGGAGCAAAGAGGACCTGTGTAAGTTTCGCGTCAAGGCTTCCAGCTGTCATGGACATGGTTATGACAGACCATCTGACATTGATGGTGTGTGGTGGGGGGGAAGACTTGTAAGATAATCTTTACTTGTAGATTTCATTACCTCACCCCTGATATTGGACAAGTATAATGGTCTGTAGCAGCAGATAAGTTAGTCAGTCTTCAAGAGCATTAAAATAACTTAAAATCCTCCATTAGCTTAGTCGTAATAAACAACATGAAGGAGGCAGTGTAAACATTTACATGTCATCGGCAAAGAGATGTGAAACACAATAGATAAAATCCACTAACAGATTTCATGACACCTCTTCCCTGTGTGTCAGAAACAACAGCGATGAGTTTATGTGGAAGCAACATTATCAGTTTGCTAGACGAGCATCACATCAGATGCTCTTGTCTTTTTTTTTCTTCTTCTCCACATCAACATTTGCATGTGAAAACCATGAAAGTGAACTTCATGCACAGAGGAAACTTGACGCAGTTTTCAATTTTTTTAATTTGTTGGAAGAATGGACTTTGGAATCATTTACTGCATCATTTCGTTATACCTGTGTTTGCTTTTCCAATGCTTGTGGTTGATTGTAAATCTTCCCATGTAACATAGAGGACTTTGTGCCATTTTGGCCTGTAGATTTGTGTATATGAGATGGATGCAGTCAACATGACCTTCTAATATGCGCTCCATGTTAAACTGTTGACATGGTATATGTGTGTATAATGTAAAAATAAAAAAAATTTTATCAGTAATGAATCTGAGACTCAATGTATATTTGGTAAGATCCCCACTTCACCATGCTTTTGCTTTTAGATCTCAGCACATGTGTTTTGAGGGCAAACATTTATATCCCCGAACGTGGAATGTCGGGGTTTCATCACGACCACCGGGTATCCTTTGTGTGTGCAAATACTCTGTATGCCTGTTTGAACCATTTGTCTCCATTGACCTCAAATGCAAATAAAAGGTCATAACCCCAGGATGCATCCTGTCCTATCGGGCTGGCTCAAAGTTTTAACACCATGTCGAGCTTTGTGACTTTATATTATTGTATTGTCTATTCGAGGATTGGGGAATAGGAGGATTGGGGGAGTTTGGGAGTATACCATTCATATACACATACTGTTAGTCTTTGCGTTGTGCTTTTTCTTTTTTTTTTTTTTCTTATCGAAGCTTTTGTTTTGGTTTTACATGGCAGTTTATGAGGCCAAGAGAAACTGCTCAGAACCCTTTTTTCATTATTATTTAAGTGGGCACTTGCTAAAGTGGCATTTTGACTCAGGTGGGCAGATTCAGTCCTCTGCAGCATGCGTGTAGGTGTAATGGTGAGCACTAAAAGCAGAGATGATGGCAAAGCTTTTTTTCTTTTTTCCACCCACCTCTTCGCCTAAGAGTAAAATGCAAATGTATTGTAATTGGACATTGCCACCGTTTCTTATTAAATGCTACATCTGTGCAGGCTGGTAGTCATCTAGCAAAGATTTTTCTACTTTATTGGTTATTTAATCTGTTCCATATGTTTTGGTTTTTTTTGTCAGTGGGTCTGCATTTGCGAATTACCATATTTAAGCTACTAAATAAATACGGAGGAGATATGAATTCCTCAAATGTTTTACAAGATAATCCATCTTGCTGCCAACAGGTTAACGTGACACTGATTATGCATTGTCTGCCTTATCAGTCACAGCTGATGTGAGCCTAGCGCACTCATATTAATTTAATTTCTTTAGTCTGTGAATATCTAAAATCCATAGTAAACTCTGTAAACAATTGGCACTGAGGTTTTTATCTGTTTGCACAGCTTGCATAACATGTGTGAGGCATGCTGAAAAGAGGGCATAGCAAAGGGGAACAAGCTGTTTAAGAATATTGTTGAACCTAAAAGTTTGTTGGTGCAAAAAGAGGAGAAAACTGTTAATCAAACAATGCAAGCCAACATTTGTTTCATCTTGTGCTTTATTATCTGCATTGTACTTTGTAACCCGGTTTATGTTCAGGGGATGTTAAAATGTTTAACTATGGCATATGGACGGTAACATGGTTAGAAAAGATTTAAGCTTCTTATTTAAGGGCCATTTTCTGCCATATGGTGAAAATGGAAAGGGATCATTGCTTTAGTCTTCCGCATCATTTATATGCAGAATTTGGTGAGTTCTTGAGGCTGTATCAAATTCATGTCCTGATGATGCAAACAGCTTAGTACCACCTGAAATCGTAGGGACAGTATTGCACAGTCAAGCTGGCGTGCGACCCACAAATGAGTAATGATATATTTAATGGCCACACAGACCACCATTATAGGCTGTGCTGCCTAATTTTAATGTTTTTCTGAAAACATACATTATCATGACCTTCACCATTGCCAACATGTTCATTGTCTACAACAGAACTCGGAGATGAACCCTGTCCTCTGATGGATGTACTTACTAAAAATCCTAATAATGTAATGGATGTATAAAAGTTCTGTTTTCGAAACGCGCATACTATTTATTTACGTAAATGGCGCAGGAAAGAGCTTGTTATGCCCAATTTGTATAAATTTCTATTTAAAATGTCAAACCCGCATTCTCCGATGTGCACTTTTTGTTTGCATAACTTGTTGGCCAAAACATCCAAAGCAGTGTTTTTCAGCCTCATTTCCTTGAGGCTTCATGGATTAATATGCTAGCTTCTTTGCACAAGTGATGCAGTCTGGCTTAGTCCAGTCCCTTTGATAAAACCAAAGTTATATTGGGGTATCTAGTCCAGATTTCAGACTTCACTTTCAAGTTATGTTGGGTTCTGTAGCAATATAGACAGTTGGTGGAGAGGATTATAATGCTGTCCCATTCTTTGTCCAAATTTTATTTATTTTGTTTTTTTAACCAACTAAAAAAATGTACAGGGGTTTTTCTAAAAAGATGTTCAAAAATAATTGTTGGGTACTGTAGTCTGACTCAACATGGGAACTCCTGCAGGCTCACATGTGGTGTTAATCAAAGGCTACAAACTGTAGTTGTGTCCTAAAACTACATTATCATTGTTTATGAACGCATAATGGACATATGAGATTCTGCACCAACTTTTAGATAATAGATTAATCTTTAGGACTATATGAAGGAAATGTTGTAAAATATTACCTGAACAAGATTGTCAGAGCCCTTCTTTCAATGGTGTGAGAGAAATGAATAAATGGGTAGGGGATTACTGAATTTTCAATAGTAGACTGATTGATTTAGCGGAAATTTTTAAAATGGATTGGATTAAAAAAAAATCTCCGAAATCAAATGGTGTCATGTATGCGCCTACCAGTACGCTTGTGTATGACAGCAGATTGTGTAGAAAACAAAATTGACCTGGTAGTTTAGTGTAGTGTAGTGTACTGTCATTATGGCTTACTGCAGTTTTTTTCCTGTGTTCATATGGGACCAGCCTATCATTAGGCCCAAATAAATCAATTGAGTTGGCAAACAATTCAAAGGCCACTGGTGCAGATAGAGCATTGACTTTGCTGTGGAGGTTTCAGTAGATTTTTGCAAAACCTCTTTAAAGGTTTCACTAATGGCCATAAAGGTCAAATTTGCATTGCAATGTAATGATCCACACCTACTAATGCAGGGAAAACTAAGTGGATGGGGGCACAAATAGGGTTACAGTGTTGGACTGCTGGAACAACAACACTCCATGTTTCCACCACTCAGATGGTGACTGGAACACTTCAGCAACACTGGATGGACAATCATAAAAAAAAAAAAAAAAACCTCATTCTCTTGACAGCAATCATCCTACTGAAATCTTGTTCCCATAACAACCAAGAAGACTGTCTTCCATTCTCATCTCTAATCATTAATTATATCCACAAACGTGGAATTTCGGGGATATTATGGTTTCATTACGTTCGCCGGCGTCTAATGTTTTTCATGTGAGCTCGATAACTCGAACAATTTTGACAATTGTATTTTGATGACCTGCGATCGATTATAGGACTATCTATATCGAATTTCACGTTTATCGGATTTATGGTTGGCAGGTGGCACTTTATGCACAAAAAATTATATTTTCGGCAATATTTCTGACCTCAAATTAAGAGCGCCCTGACACTTGCACGATTCTATGGAACTTGCGCGCTGGCACGACTTGTTTATTGAAGGATTGGGGCCGTTCAGGGATATATCTCTAGGCGTCGCTTCCAACGGCATAAGCCTCGTTCTTATACTCCTTTACAGGTTTCTCTGAAATCATCTTCTAATCGTAGGAATGGATCCTTTAGCACATTTATCGCATTTTCACATCAGATTTTTTTCCCATGTCAAGTTATTTAGGTAGCAAGAATTCAAGTCATGCAAGTCTATCTTTAGTTTATTTGTTTACCAGCTATTATGTCTCTTAGCATTGAGAGTTTTTGCATTTTCCTTCACTTCAGATTCACAGAGGCATCAGATGCTATAGTGGAACTGCTGGAACAGAGGTGGGGCAGAATGATGAGAGGAAGTTCCCAGGTTGAACTTGATGTCATCTGAGCTATAAAATATCATCTTGTTTTCCACCTTTCAACTTACAACTAATCAATTTCTTAAAGCTTTTCTTCATCAAGTGTGTTGTTTTCAGATTTCATCTGACTGAAGACAATGTTCAAGTTCCCACCCAAAGCTGCTCTGTTTATCATTGTGTGAAATAGTAGACTGATAAAATAGTGTCTAGTTAACTGAAATTATTTGTAGTTTTCAGTTTGTTTGAAACTGGCTCAAACTGGCTCAGAAAGGTCTCTGGTGCAGGGCTGCTTTGAGGATGTTTTGCTACCTTACACAGCATGCTTATTTCCTGCTTTTCTAAGGATCACACAAACCTTGTGTGCTGGTGTTTTCCCCTCCCTCTGTGGAACACTAAATTGGCGCGTAATGAAGTGAATTAAAGCTTTGGACTACTTCATAGTTAGACATATGACTGGAGGAGTTTGGGGGAGTAATTTAGCCTAGGTCTCAGACAACCTTAAGCATGTGTTTGAATTAATGGGGGATTTGTGGCAGCTCTACGTCACACACAACTTCTCATTTAGAGAGTTGGAGGTGCACTTTTCTGCACATAGGATATGCTCCTTTTCTTTAAAACTGTCTTTATAATGTTGTAGTTTTTTTTTTTTTTTTTTTTTGCTCCTTCGCCTTAACAGGTCTTTTTGCAGCAGATCTATCCAAGCGAGTGCACAGATGGTCAACATCTGTCAGAACTGACATCTTTTGTGTGTGTGTGTGTGTGTCTGCTGCAACACTAGCATGTTGGTCTTTAAGCTGTTTGGTGGTGTGTTTTTGTGTGTTGCTACCAATAACCCCCCCCCCCCCCACACCACCACCACCACCTGGTCATCAGGAAAACGTTGCTTCCTTGGCTGCTCCTTCAAAGCCAGGCGGATTTCCTGAGGACTCTGTAGGAGCCAGGTCACACTGAAATCAGAGGCCACTACCCCCACCTCTAAGCAATGATTAACAGAACTTTTTTATAAGCATCAAAAATTTCTTTCTTTTTATTAATGCTCTGGAGGGGGAGGAGTGACTAAGCGGAAAAAAAAAGCCTCTGAGATGATAGGCCTTTGGAGAACAATGATTTTTCTCATTCTAGTTGGGTAGGCTTTAGTCCACAAAATATATTACAGCATTTTAGCATTTACAAATCATCGCTTTAAACTCTGCATAATCTGCCCGCAAGGTACTCCACCCTCTTAAAATTCAGGTCAGAAACTCATCTTTTCGTGTGCCCCACTTACCAGGAGATGAGGAGTAAAAGAACTGACGAGACTATTTTCTACTGCTTACCTCATGCCAATGTGGCTTTGTGCTCACCGCTGCCACGTGCTAGTCCAAATTACAGCCTGCAGGCAGATGTGAAGGGGAGGTGCCAAGCAGCACTCCTAATCCAAGGCCTTATCCCAGCCTAACTACACACCCAAGCTACACACATCGATCAGAGAATCTTCAGGGACTTTGCTACCTTGTTCTCTGCTTCCTCTGTCTTTGATGGAGGCCTTGGTCTGTCATCATTTTAGATGTCCTTTTTATTGCCAGATGCCGACTGCTTGCTGGTGTTTTTACAAGGTTGAATTTTACTTGCAGTTCTTCGATTCATTGCTTCCAGTTTGTTTTTCAGATTGAATAAAACTGTTTTTTGTTTGTTTTTTTTTGTCATTGACAAGACAGTTACTGTTTATCTGTAATGTCTGATTTCACAATTTTAAAATTGGACATTGTCTGTCTTGTGTGTTTCTGGGTGTGGCTTGTTTCTGCTGACCTTTATTCATATTGTGATTAGTGTTAACCATTCATATTCATAAGCCCTGCTTAGTGTGTGCTTCTACAAAAGGACCTCCCACTCTTATTTGATACCCATGGCCTTCATATGGACCCCCATCACTACACACACACACACACACACACACACACACACACACACACACACACACACACACACACACACACACACACAC
>JBAMHX010000014.1:21524919-21541441 GCA_037177515.1 Pseudomugil tenellus
TGGTTGTGTTTTTTTTTTTTTTTTTTTTTTTTTTTTTTTTTTTTTTTTTTTTTTTTTTTTTTTTTTTTTTTTTAAATTCAAGTTTGCACATGAAGCATAACTCTGACCTGTAACAAGTGTGTTTTGTAAAAACATAAAGGTAGACATATCAAAGTAAAGCAGCAGCATACTCCACAGATGGTGTCATGTTTTGTTTACATTTCCTACTTTTAAGATCAAGAAAACTACACCAAGATGTTCCAGTTGGGAACATTTGTATATATCAGTGATTCCTAAAATGAATGGTATGTCCTGGTCTCTGTGTAGTGCTGCTTCACAGGTGGGTAACGTGGAACTGGCAGTGTGCAGACTGGAAATGCTGCTGGAATCCCCTCATAAGTTCTCCTCCTGTATAAACACATTCATATTTTAGAATAAAAAACATTTCACTTGGGTTTCACATCGAGCTCTTCTGTTTCATAGCTTTTGGCAAAAAGACAAATGTTTCTGTAAAATGGCCAAATTACAGAAATTAAAGTAGAAACATTATTTTTCCTTTTTTTTTCTTTTGACAACTTTCAAAAATTGGACAACTTCAGCCTTGTAATTATGTCAGATTAGATTAATAGATTAATTCATTCATGTGCCTATTTTTATTTTCACCATAAATGTTTGCTCACCATGCTATAAGTGGAAAAGACACGTCCTCTAGGAAACAGGCTGAACAATGATTTAATTACCAAATAACTATTGATTGAGACTTTTTTAAAAAAAAAAAAAAAATCGTGAGCCTCTTTTCTCTCCTTTTCTCCAAAATATTACATAAAATGAAGCACTTTTTTAAAAAATTCTGGAAACTCATGCCAAAACATGCGTCAGGAGGGACAACGTAATGAACCCTCGAGGTTGTAACAGGACGGCCAGGAGAAGATTCGTCTAAAAGTCCGAGCATATCGTTATTTGGGACTGAAATACATCTGGCATGCTTGACGGTCTGAGAATGGAACGAAGGAGGCAGGATGGCTGTCTCGCTAAATGGATCGCCGTCTACTGCATTGCTTTTTTTGTCTAAATCTGAGAATGACCATTACCATGGTTACCACCACTGTTATGTTTACTGTCCTTTTTAGTAAACATTTGCCTAACAACCCTACTAAAAGGACTCATGAAATTATGACACTAACTTTGAAAGGTTCTTTAAGTGTATTGCTTCGTGTCTTAATTAGATTTTAATTCCATGTTTTTGTTTTAATCTCTGTGGCAGTATTGCAACGAACCAATGTGGAACCAAGAAGGTTCCACATTGTGTGAGGGATACTATCTGTATGGAAATTTTTTTATTATATAAAATCTGGTCCTCTATGTCAATGTTTCTCAAACCTGGTCCTCAAGTAGACTCCTGCCTTGCATGTCTTGGAGGCAACCCTGCTTTAACATTTCGGTATTAACTAAATAGTTATCAAGTTCTTTGCAGCTTGTTGATAAAGTTCATTGATTTGAATCATGCGTTAAAGCAGGGTTGCCTCCAGGACATGCAGGGCAGGGGTACCTGAGGACCAGGGTTGAGAAACCTGCCTTATCTGGATGTAGCCAGACTCTCTGTTAGGACCAACAGCCCATTACAATTGCAAATTGCTTACAATTGCAAATTTTTAAGGTGAGTCCATTTATAAACTTTAATTAGAAAAAGGCTTTTCTTTTTCCTTTGCCAGTTGTCGTAGCACTTCCACTTTACTGTTTACTCTTTCAAAAGGTACCGTGTCTTCTCTGTAAGCAGTTGTAATGCTGCCTGCGGTATCGGTGGGCATTTCAACTTCAGTCAACTAAATCTAATCTGCTGTACCAGACTTGCATATGTTTGAGTCAATTATGGGATGGATTATAAGTTTGTCCAGTTTGTTCCAATTAATATTCACAGTGCAGTTTCAACAAACTGTATGATTAATTTGGTAATGAACGTCCACATTACTGAAAGGGGGGGGGGGGGGGAGCACTTATTTATAAATTGTCATTAATAGTAACAAGGAGGCATTTGTGTACATACCAATGTCTTTGTGTCAAGCAGTTTGAACTTTTTTGGAGCTCGGATTTCTCAACACGACTTCCCCTGCAGATCTTTGTCAAGCAAAGCCACACATTTGTTCTCACAAAAGCCGCTGCTCACACTGTAAGATTTTCTTCAGCTACCCTAAATAATTGGAATTTCTGAAGCACAGTGATGCAACAGCAAACGGCTAAACAAAGCAATAGAGGACACAGTTCAGTTCGACAGGCTGATGCACAAGCCTTCCTTCACATTGTGAGTCCGTTTTATAAAAAACCCAACTCCAAGAACCGATTGCTGCGATCGAGTCAGAAGGATGAATTTGGATTTCAGTAATCTCATCCACCCTTGAGCCTTTTCAGCAGAATAAGGCCATCAAAACCCACCCCACAGATATGGGTCATTGACATTCATGTCTGTTTTGGGCTTTTCTCCTGTTCTTTCACTGCGCTTCTATAAAAGCACAGCACTGTGACCAAGAGTTTATTATCATAGATGCCTCAGTGTTCAGAAGACATAACATGGCTTTACTGCCACAAGATATGACTGAAGACGATTATTTAGCCCTGGGATATTAAAAAAAAAAATAATAAAGTGGATTAAATGCTGCTTCTTGATACTCTGCTCCATTTCTCCCCCCACTGCCTTCCTCTGGCATAAGAGTGTTTTTTATAAGCCAAACTTATCAGCAGCTTGTACCTAAAACTAAAGCAGAGCTCTCTATCCTCCCCGGATACATCACACTCATCAGTTCTGGGTCACTGTCGTCTCACTGGTCACGAGAGATGATCCCAACGCCAGCATTCATCCCAAGAGGCATGTCGCTTGTTCCAAACAGGACAGCTTGCCTTTTTAGCCTCTGCTGCAGGCATAAAGTAAATTTTTGGGTAGAGCGCTTCATTCACAGAACACGCATGGTGTTTTCAATGTGACATGAACAGCCGATGAGGGGCATTTGTTGCATCCAGACAGTTTTCCCAGGACTTTCCTTTGCTTCCATATGGAATCAGTAGGATGATGATATTATGATGAAATGATGGTCAACATCTCAATTCACAAAAGTGGGCTTCTAAAACTAGGCCTCTTTTTTTTCCCCCAATAGTTGTTGAGGGGATGATCTAATGGGGAGTTTTTTTGGGGGAGAAATGGTGCAACTTGTGCGTGTCCCTCTTGTTCGTCTGCACTGTCTTCCAGAGGCTTTGACCTGATACTACTAATATCTGTGTTTCAGAGGCCAGTAAGCTGGTGATGTCATATGTGGCGGCGGTGTGTGGGAAGGGCCAGGAGGTGAACAAGGTCAAGGAACAGCTGTTGCAGTCCAATCCTGTGCTGGAGGGTAAGTGAAAACGGTCCAGTCTGGTCCCAGTTCGGGAGCCGGATCGTCTGAAGTTCACATTTAGAAAAACCAGTAAAAGTTTAAAAAAAAAAAAACTTACAGCTCTGTGCTAAAGTATCGAGCCAACATTTTATTTCTATACACTTTGTTTGAAAGAGGCCAAACTTTCTTGCAATTTCTGTCTTTATTCTTCAGCAGTAGCTCTTCCGCCTTTCTCAAAGTCTATTTTATGTTTTTTTGTTTTTTTTTTAATTACCAAATCACCCCAGTCGTTTTTATCCAGACATCTTCAGAAGAATGTCTGTTCTTGTTTTAGTCACTTCAAGCTACTAATCCATGAATAATTCATACATGTAAAAGACACTTTAGGTCAAAGGAAGAACCACTGTTGTCTAAACATAACTGAAGTCCTGAAAAACAAGTTTAAATTGTATAATAAGCTACTTTACTATCAGCATATCACTTAAAAAAATGTATTAGTTGCATGTGTGGATGTTGCAGACAGTAACTCAGTTTGACAGACACAAAGTAGTATTTTTTGCACCATTAAAGTGATTGTCAGTTGTTTCATAGAAAATGTGGCACATCCCAGCATGGCAGCACAGTGTGTGCTTAGAGAAAAAGCTAAACAACTAAAGGAAGAAGCAGCAGGCAAAAAGAAACATGGACATCAAATGGAGTATCTGGTAAATTATGTGGAAAAATAAGCAAAAAATGAGCTGACACAGGACGCAAGAGATGCGTCTGATCCTTCAGTTCAGCCTCATTACAAACGGTCTCCCTGGAAGGTGGATGTTAGGAAGTCCGACATAAAGGAGGACAGTGAGGGGAAGAGGCTGAAGTTTATCAAAAGAGATGAGAACTGAAGTGAAAGTCAGTGTTGGCGTGAACCCTCTCCAGAGCCGGAAGTTTAACATTGTTGAAACACAGCTGGATTATCTTGACAGAGATGAAACATAGAATAGACAACATCCAGAAAGCAGCTTTGGGCAAGTCTTCAAGCACAAAAGGAATGACAAAACTATTTGGTAAAGAATGGAGGCTTTTGCTCCAAATATTCACCCTAAATAGAATCATTTTTTGGATTGAAAGGCTACACTTGTTTATTTTTGCACATTTTGTTAAATGACTACAGTGTTTCCCACATGTATGTTCACAATTACTCTGAATGTTTGCATTTTAATTACCTCATGAGACCAACTATTATAGTTAACTGTTCAATTTGAAGGTTAATTTTTTATATTTTTGTTTGGTCTCCAAGCACACAGTCCACACAACATATTTCACCGTGGTAACTATGCTGTGCAACAGACCACCGTTCCTGCAACTCGGTGCTGGCGCAGGAACAGCTGTCTCTTAATTGGGGGCAGTGGACAGGAAATGCCCATGAATGATGACGCTGGAAGGTTGACTCGCAGTGGAAAACCCTGCACATCTGCAAGAGTTTAGCCCTCGTTGATCTAATTGCCCCAACATTTAAAGTAAAAAAGAAAAAAAAAAAGATAATGGTGGAGGGGGCAGCATTTATCCCGTTGAACAGGATAAATCTGTCTTGCTTTGCTCTCTGCTTCACTTTCTTTTATCTGTTTCATTCTCCATCCCCTTTTATTTCTTCTCACTCTAATTTCTCTTCAGCTCTTTATCTTCAGTATCTCTCTGCCTCACCCGCCCTCCGGCTGCCGCTCTTACCAGCCGAGCAGCCCACACATTTTAGATTCTGTATACTTTTTACACAAATCAGCTTTTATCAGCAATTAAGCAGTTATGCTAATGGCACTGTGATGTGTGTCTTATTAATAGCATTATAATGTTGGAATGGGAGTTTCAAGCAAACGCTGCAGGAAATCTTCTTAAAGGCTCACTGGGGCAGTCATTACAATGTTCTTGATGCATGTAATATGGTCCGAAAAGACGGTGCTGTGCTTCTTTTTTTTTTGTTTGTTTGTTTGTTCATGAGCAGGGGGGTGCATATTGGAGCACTTTAACTTGAACATGCTTCAACGTGGCGTGACATCAAAGTTCAGTCCTTCCTAAGCCTGAAAAGCCCTGGTGCTTTGCTTAATCCATACAGAATTATGGGGCTTCATCAGTACAAATGGCTTTGACATTCAGGCCTTTTATGATTGACAGCTGGCTGGTGGGAGGCACAGTGTCAAGGATCACCACTGTAGTTTAAAATATTTACAAGTGACCTTTAATGTGTTAACATTTTTACTAGCTTAATTGAGACTTTTCCTCTCTTTTTTTCTAACATCCTATTTTAGCATTTGGAAATGCCAAGACGGTGCGGAATGACAACTCTTCTAGATTTGTAAGTATCCAGCACTGAGCTGTTGTTGCCTTAAAGACAATCACTCTCCATTATCACACTTACAAACCAGTTCAAACTATTTTCAATCTGCTGTCCATGTCTACCAAAATTATTTCAATTCCTTTTTAAATGCTGTTCATTGTTTGGGCGAGGAAGGTTGGGGGGGTGCACATTAGTTTTTCAGGTGGGATGAGTGTTCCTGCTCGCAGAGTTCTGTAGGTGTTCATACACATGGTTTTGATGTTTTATGAGTAGATGCAGTACATACCCTTTAGAGGAGATGCCTGTCTGAATGGGCACCAACCGGTGATTATAAAAGGTCTTTTATCATCTGTTCTTGTACCTTTTTTCTACCATGTAATTTGAAGAGATTTCTAGAAGACATTATACGAGCCCACACACAGTTTCACTTACTGCTCTTGCTTTATTAAACCTGCACATACACACTATTTTTCAGCTGCAGTTAAGCTCTGAATGTATGTAGATTTCTCCAAACCAAGCAATGCATTTAGAATGCATGTTAACTTTGTATAGACAGACATGAATCCAGAGGGGTTATTTTCAGGTTGTAACATTATGAAGAGTTTTTTGGGGTTGACTTTTTGTCCTCCTAAGAGATTTAAAGTCTCTGCTAACCCCATGCATCAGCAATGGTTTTGTATAGATCACACTGCTGCTTGTTGTGATTATGCAGTTGCTAAATTAATTTAGATGCTTTTACATTTAGCTTGTTTCAGATGCAGAAATGGTGTCCTAATGCCAGATGCCATGAAGCTGAAGCTGTTTGTTTTGAATGCTTTTTTTCCCTCCTTTTTGAATTATAATGGGAACTGGTTATTCCAGCAAACGGCAGCTTCCAGTCTGTCCTCCCCGGAACTGTAACATGACCCAGTTTTACTACATTATTTTCAATCGTCTACCTACACCGATGGATAAACACATGCCATTGCTGGGACATGCAGCTGTAACAGAGCATTATAACAGATTATACCCCTGATCTGGGTATATATATAGTTGACCTTGGCATCAGCGTCTTGGCAGAAACCTTACGCCTCCTCACCAGATACTACTTCATCAGAGCTCAATCATTATACCATAAAGCTATGAACAAAGGCATCACTTAATTTTGCTGAGTGCAGAAGGTATATTGAGTTTGGTTTGAGCTCACTCACCTGCAGTGATTGGCATCATCTAGGGAACCAGTCTGTTTAATAAGTGTGAGGCGAGAAGGGGAGGCCTCTCATTCAAGCAAGACTTCTACAGAAAAGGGGTCTGAAAACCCTTTTACTCCCACATAAAAAGTCTTTAGTGCTGAAATCCTCACTGTGGACGAAACGAAACTCATGAGGTTGGCTTGTTTTAAGCCTTTACCCCCTTATTTTAAAAAGGAAAAGCAGGATTATAACGGACTATATGATCTAAAAGGATATAAGTTCATATCTGACTTGTGTGTTCTGACCCTCAGGGAAAGTACATGGACATAGAGTTCGACTTCAAAGGAGATCCGCTGGGTGGAGTCATCAGCAACTGTGAGTAGCATTAAAATATAAAGCCCCTTGAAAAAGACTTTGTAAATGTGAGAGAAGTTTGGGTCTTTTTTTTTTTTATTTTATATTCCACTAGGCTTCATAATATCTGCAAAACATGCAATGCACAATATTATTGAATATTTAATCAAAGTATGACATCTTCCATAACGTTCTTCTCAGAAGTCAGGTCACAGAGGGGATGAGTTGAGGGAAATGTATACAGACATCCTTTCTGGCATTCCCAGGTTGGAAGGGGTGTATACCTGTGGCCATAAGTGTAGGAACACTTTCCCACTGGATGTAATGGAAGTGTTATGGGCTTGCCCCAGGCTTTCCTCCCAGCTGGACATGCCTGGAAAAACCTGTAAGATAATGTGACCTAGAGGCATCCTAATTAGATGCCTGAAATGTCCCGGTTGACTCCTCTCAGCATGGAGGAGCAATGGCTCAACTCCCAGCTTTGGTTGAGCTAATCATCCTTATTTCTGAGGCTGAGCCCATCTTGCCTCAGAAACTCATTTCAGCCACTTGTGTCCATGATCTCATTCTTTCAATCTCTATCTAAAGCTCTGCGGGCTGGGAGGAAGATGGAGAGAAAATCGAAAATCTTGCCTTTTAAATATCAGCTCCATCTTTAGAAAAAGAAGCTTTTGCAACACCTGATTACTGCTGACAAAGCACCACTTCATCAATCTTTCTCCAACTCACAATAGCCTTTGAACAAGATCCAGAGTTACTTGGAGTTCTGTGCCTAAGCCAGTGTGACAAATTTAAACAAATACTTAAGTATGTGATGCTGCTAATCTGCTGTGTAATGTGGGCTGCATCCTATTTAGCTGCTAGTTACCTGCAGAAAGTCCACTTAGTGAAATACAGCACTCAGTAGTACATCAGCACACATCCTATTTCATATGTAAACGTCTTTGTAAGATTGATATTTAGTCAATATTGCAGGAACAGGAAGTTTTCACCAATGTTTAGTCATTAGCTCCTGCTTAATGTTTACTTTAATTATAAATGATCTGCATCTGTCTTCTACATGGGAAATGGCTTTTAGCAGAAATTATTGAGACTGGTTTAAACTTTGCCCCTTCTTTCTTGAATATGTTCATTCAATATGTTCATGTGCAGGCAGTGTTTGGTGTACTGTTTGTGCTTCAGAAAGCTCCACAATCTGACCAGAACAGTTGCCTTTTGCACATTTTATGATTTTTTTATTTAATTTTTTGCATGATTTAAAGCAGACTAAACAAAAAGCACAATCTCCATTACCCACTTTCTCCAGTTGGCTTTTTGTTATTATTTTTTTCTTTTTTTTTCCACTCTATTTTGGTTTGATTCGGCCTCCGTTTCTCTGACCTCTGGCAAGAAAGTCAGCACAGACAAAACAATGTGAACAAAGGCAGAAGCTGATGGCCGAGACACAAATGAACCTCTGTCTGCTCGGCGGAGTCGGTCCAACACAAGGGACTGCCTGTGAAGAGGAACTACTGACATGTGACTGATTTAGTCAAAGCTCGCTGGCTGGATAGACACATGGATGTGGATCCTGTAGCAGTGCAGACATGGATTCATTATTCTCCATGTGCACGTCTAAAGCCTAAAATTTAAAGCCTAAATTTTAGGTCAAGGAACACAGCTTGGATTTATTAACAATTTTAGCTAGTCTTTTTTTTTTTTTTTTTTAATTAAAAAACAACCCGACACTGTTTTCAGACCATGTGTTGGTATGTAGAAGGTTGCAGTAAATGTTCTTGTAGCGAATTGTTACATTTTTAAAGGCAGGACGACTAAGTTGCTTTGCAGGAAATTCTGCAGCGCCCCTTTTTTTGCATTTCTTGCCAGAATGGTGTCAAAAGCTGTCAGTGGACTTTTAAGATAAAGAAAAATGGAGAGAAATATAAGAAGTGGCTTTCAGCTGTATTTTATCTTTCTCTCTGCATCTTTGATCACAGCTCCACATTGGCGCTGCCAGCCTCTCAGTCGTGGATGTTGTATTATTGATGTGCCAGCTCTGAAGTGCCACTTGCGTGATTCACGACCAGTGGGTGTCACAGAATCGCATTTAGTCTGACGTGACCCTGACAACCCACGCTTTGCAGCATTTTCCACAGATGCACTGCAAACTGGCACCTGTGTCCTCTCTTCTCGCACCAACCAGTCCAGTCTAAACATTCAGAAAGCAAAGGCTGGAAGTTTGATCGCGGCTGCAATGGTGCACGTTTGGCCACAGCGTTCCATGTGGTGGAATATAAACTGTTAATGTTTCCTAAAATAAGCTGATTTCTCTTATTTGGCTAGACTTGCAGTGAAGAGGCTCCCAAGAAGCCTGGGATGTCTGGATGTCTGGATGTCTTTGAGCTCTGCAGTTGGTCTTTAATTAAATCATACTCCTCCTAATGCGGCGAGCACATGAGATCTCTTTTTAATCAGGTACTGTTGCACTTGGTCGGGTGCCCAGGAGAAAGGGCTGACTGAAATCTGGTTCCTTCCCAGAACACTTCCTGTGGTGTTTGTACACATGGAAAATGAGAAACTTTGGCGATATAAATAGATCATTGGACAACGAAACCCTTTAAGCCTCGATTAGATGCAGAGTTAATACACCAGGTGGGGTCAGTTAAAAAAAAAAAAAAAAAAAAAAAAAAACCTATTGAGAATCTTTGCTATGCTTTTTATTTTGCTTGTAGATCTGCTGGAGAAGTCCCGTGTGGTGAAGCAGCCAAGAGGAGAGAGGAACTTCCACATCTTTTATCAGCTCCTGTCTGGAGCCTCGGATGACACACTCAGTAAGTCGTGGAAATACCAGGAAGGGGAGTTGAATGGAAGCATCTATTGTTTTGGTAACGCTGTGGACAGAGGCCAGTTGAAAGATTTTAAGACGTCCAGTAGAAATATCAGTCTGCAAAAAATGGCTGAATTTGACCCTAATTAGCATCAACGGTAAACTGATTATATTTAGCGCCACCAGCTTTTGGAAACCCCTGCTTGTAGGAAGTAATGAGTCAAATTTAACACTGTAACTGGCAGGAACCGGGACTCCCCATCGTTGTTTCCTCTTCCTCATAATATTTTGTGTATGAAGAGGGTTTGAGCATGCATTGCACATTTAGTTTAATCTGGAGTCCTCAACTCTTCTTACTGTCTCTTTGAAATGGTGTGTGTGAAAGCATGGTTTAGCACAAGTGCAGCTGTAAGAACACATGGCTTGTACATTAATGACTCAATCTTCCTGCCCGACAAACACTACAGAGAACAAAGCCTGGCAATGAAACCTGTTCCCTCTATTTAGTTTTCTGTGAAAAGAAGGCATTGTTTTATGTCCTGAACACAGACCAACAATATAATGGTCATCAACCCCAAGAGCGCACACATCAGAGGGGTTGGGTTCAGCTTTACTTAATACAGCCGCTAATGAAATCTGACACATGCACTTACAAGCAGCACAGATTTCTTTGTGTTCCTTCAGTGGGAGGGGTGTTGCAATCGGAGAATCGAGAACAATGTTCACAGCACTAATTCCCATTTGTCAAAGCATTCTGCAGAAATTGTTTGGGACTTCTGTTTTGTTAAAGCTGAACGCACTGGTGTGTTTCTTCAAGCAATATGGCAGCACTTCACCAGCTATGAGTGTGCACGCTGTGGAACAAGTGCAGGTTAAACAGCGGCTGCTTTTTGTGTTGCAGAGAAGCTGAAGTTGGAACGAGACTTCAGCAAGTACAACTACCTGAGCCTGGACTCGGCCGTGGTCAGCGGGCTGGATGATGCAACCAACTTCAGGACAGTCAGAGTGAGTAATCCTTATCCAAATGCAAATGATCTGTTTATTTATGAGTTCTCTTTCCTTTTGCCGCCTCATCCAGAGTAAATATGAATCTTGTTCAAAGGTCAGATGTAAACTTGTTTTTTCCTTATCTCTTTGATAAAAGAAAAAGCCTATTCCTGACTGTGAAACCACCTCACAGCAGCCTCCCACCCTCCTGTTTGTTAAAAACCAGGTGAACTTTGAACTGAACTTCCACTTGAATACAATCCACATGTCAACAGTAAGCCTTGTATTGATGAAACGAAGAAAACTCCACGTGCGTGTAAATTTTAATATTTCAGCAGCATCAGCGGGGACTGCCTGGGGAAAACCACCAGAGAAAAAGGGGCAGCTGCTTCCTCATATTTACTCATGTTTGTTCTCACACATGCAATATCCTGTGTTTTTTTTTTTTTTTTTTTTTTTTTTTTTTTTTTTTGCTTCTTCTCCTCACTGTTGGGATATGTTGGACGTTGTTGGTCTGGTACTGTGCATTGTTAGAACTCCTCTCTGCTACAGTATGAGTCGTCTCTGTTTCACACGTGACATATCCTTTCAACATCCTGCTACTTATCAGCTCTCCCAGCGTTCTTCACACAGCTGTATTTCTCCACTGGAAACATGAAGACACATGTCCATCATTCCTTAAAGCATTTAAAGTTCAACAGAACGTCTTGAATTATGACTTTACATCTAAACAAGTTCTCTCTTCCTTTCGAGAGTCATGAAAGCAAAAATATGTTTTTTTTTTGGCCATTATGCAGTGGTGCATTTGCACCCACACTTTATCTTCAAATAACTTTGCATTTATTGCTCCTCACCTGATTTTTTTTTTTTTTTTTTTTTTTTTTTTTTCCCCCATGAAGTATTTAATTTGCAATTTTACCTTCCTTGTTTCCATGCTGCAACTATCCACACGCACACAGAATGCCATGCAGATAGTGGGCTTCATGGAGGACGAGTTGCAGTCAGTGCTGGAGCTGGTAGCAGCCGTACTGAAGCTCGGCAACATCGAGTTCAAGCCAGAATCGCGTTGTAATGGCACAGACGAAAGCCGCATCAAAGACAAAAATGGTGGGTTGGATGATTACTTGCAAGTTATTCTCCACGATGAAGCAGTGATGGACTGTGTTGCCTTTTTATATAAAGATTAATTAGATCTCATAAGTTGGTTTTGCTTCTTATGTAATTTTGTTGACACACTTTATTAATCTTTTGAGCAACAGCTTGCCTTATCTCAGCCACTGCCCCCTGTTGGCTCATTTTATTCTTCTTTTGTGAGCCTGCTCACCAAATATTTGTTTTTTATCATTTGTTCTTCATGAGCTGTGATATCACCCCCACAGTTGTTGTGTTCAGGCAAATGTTTGGTTTGCATATTGCCCTCCTTGACAACAGCACGATATGACACCAGATGTCCACGCTTGACCTTTTTCTGACTGATTATTGCCTCAGTTTTGATCCTTGCAGATGTTTGTTTTTTTATCTGCTTTTTAAAGATTTTCTTTTCATTGCAGATTTGAAGGAGATGTGTGAGCTGCTGGGGATTGAACAGTCGGTGCTGGAGAGGGCCTTCAGCTATCGAACAGTTGAGGCTAAGATGGAAAAAGTCTCCACCACCCTGAATGTGTCCCAGGTCAGAGCTAAAGCTGCAACTCATTGATAGACACTCATAAAATTATAAAGACCCCACCCCCGCTTTTTTTTTTTTTTTTTTTTTGGGTTCCTCCATTTGACTGACTCCAGTGGCCGCCCTGATGTGCCACTGCTACATAGAAAATCTCTACATTATAAATGAGCACTGTCCCTTCTGGAAATTCAAATGTAGGTCATATCTAAGGGTTAGGAAGGTCAGGTTAAGTGGATTTATAAAGTAGATGGTGAAGAAAAGGGCTTTCCAGAAGCAGAAGACCAAAATTGGCCTAAAATGCTAATAATAACAATTGGGAAGCATTTCTGCTACATGATACATTTACTGTTTCTTGCTTTGTTGCATCATATTAAATGTGTACTTTTGCAGGCCTATTATGCCAGAGATGCCCTCGCCAAAAATCTTTACAGTCGCCTGTTCAGCTGGTTGGTTACCAGGATAAATGAAAGCATAAAAGTAAGTGACTTTCATAAGATGTTTTTACTCTAAGTAGATTTCACCTCATTTTGCTGAATATGTTAGTATTTTTGAAGCGAGGCATCATTGACGTGTCGTACTGCAATCATCAGTGTAACTGCATTTTCTTGCTGCAGGCCCAAGCTAAAACTCGCCATAAGGTCATGGGTGTATTGGACATCTATGGTTTTGAGATATTCGAGGTAAGACAAATTGCAGATCAAACTGTCTCTTTGCAGGCACAGACAGAATGAGACCACCCAAACAGTTTTGCCCCAGGCTGTTTGCTTGCATGCAAACAATACCTGTGCAGAGCTTATCCACTAAACGTGGAGCTGATAAAACACACACTCGCACACTGAGATCAGATTAGTTAGGCTTCGTTGCTCCCAGGGGGTGAAATGCGTTTTTTTTTTTTTTATGGCAAATTTAACAGAAGAAAAAATGGCCACAAAATAAGCACAAAATTCATCATGCAGAGAACAAAGCCTGAACACACACCGTATATATTGGAGATGTATCACACAGTGAGAACTTGCATGACAAATATGTGCATGGAAACACATCAGGCTAAGTGTCTGTGCACTTTGTAATGACATGTTCCTCGTCTTGATGTGGCTTGACGCCACCAGTCACCCCCCCTCCCAATGTTCATGTCTTTTTCATATCCCTGCCTGTTCATCCCACTCACTCTCC
Organism: Pseudomugil tenellus; assembly: GCA_037177515.1. NCBI lineage: Eukaryota > Metazoa > Chordata > Actinopteri > Atheriniformes > Pseudomugilidae > Pseudomugil > Pseudomugil tenellus. The sequence continues at coordinate 21,538,727 of JBAMHX010000014.1, forward strand.
AGTCCTTCCTCTCCTCTCACTGTTGTGTTGTCTGGGTCACCAGGAAGGAGTAAGTACACCCACACCCGCCTGTTTGCTGTGTCAGTGAGCATGTTGTGAGCCTTCAGACTTAATTCAGCTCCTAGTTAAATTACTCCTACTGTGCAGCGTAGCCGCTCGGCTGAAAAGATGCTAAAGAAGCCTTTGCATCATTCAAGTCTTATTGTATGCTCTCCTGCTAGTTTGTGGAACAAGTCTACCTACAATTAATGTTGTGCTGTAAGCTTGCATGAAAAATACAGTTTATTCTGCAGCTGTTTAGGTTATTCTGTTGGAAGTAGTTTGTGGGGCTGTTAAACTATGCTGTATAGGAGGTAGCTAATTTCTAACCTATTCATGGTAATAGGTTTGTTTTAATACTGGTTTAAAAGGGCTTCCACATCTTTTTAACCAGGTGTGCTAATTAGTCAGTGTTAGTGTTTTGCTTTTGTAGCCTATCTAAATGTAAAAAAGGGTTTTTAAGCAACAATTCAATATTTTGGGAAATTTACCCATTCCATTTCTCTTTACGAATCTTATCTGAAGATCAAAGTTAGCTTAGCTACTGCTAATAGCTAGTTAGTTTTGATTAGCATGTCAAGCGGGATGTACTGAAAGCAAAACTAGTTACATCAACTGTCAGTAATCCTAAATCAAGTTTAACTGGAGGTATAGAAAGTTCTTTGTTCACTCTAAAAATAGTAGCAGAATTGTGCAATTTTACATGTCACATGCTATCTATAAATAAAAAAAATATTAAGGTATCTAAAAGAGAAATGTATTATAATGTCAAATCTATCGTATTAGGTTGTCATGAAAGGCCACCATAGGAAACTTGCCTATGTTTTTTTCTTTTTTTCAGGTCTGTTAAAATGGATTTAATGCATTATGTAAAAATTTTTAAGCAAAGGCAGAAAACAATTAATGACTTGTAGGTTTTTGATGCAAAAAGGCATGATAAGTAAGAACTCTTCTGGATAATATTTATATTCTGATAAATTTAGTCAGAGTTGACAGAATCTCTTTAATCATTGACTAAAGCATGAAAAAACAAGCTGGTACACTCCTTAAGAATGTTATACCTTTTGAAACATTGCTTAGCTACTGTAGATGCCTGTTTTTATTTTAAACCACAGCGTTCCTTGGGAGGACTTTCCCGTACCATGCGGTAAAGTGAACCATCACCTCTGTGAAATGAGGCTATTAAGTTCAAACACACTTTTAAGATGGTTACCTCCTCAAGCTACTATTAAGTGCTTGTCATAAAACATCAAAGCTGTAGCTATAATATTTTTGGGGGTGTTTCTCTGGCATATTTCAGCCGGGTATCTCCTGCCACTTGGGGACAGACACATTTTAATTTCAGTGTGTTTATGGGGCAAGATGACTTTTCGGTTTCTCAGAAGGAAATAGTCTTAAAATTAAAACCTAATCTCCCTTTTTCCTTGTTTCCCATATCCTAGTGACTAAGAAACTTTGTGTCCTTCACCCTGACCTGCTATACTAAACTTACTTCAAAGCTCTAACGACCCATTTGTCTTTAGAAAATAAATATTAAACCTAACATGCCATATAACACCTTATGCTAAAAATCATGACTAACCATTTACTGACACCAATAGTCGTAACTAACTTTGTCGTTTTTATATGGGGATAAAAGTGATTAAAGGTCGTAAAGATTTAAATACCTCATCAGTGATTAAAGAAGTCAATGAAAGCCGATGGGAACTTGATCTGATAAGGGTTTACAATCGTTGAGATATGACTTCCCATGGATTAAGTTTGCTTTGTGGTGGTTGCTGCTGCAGCATCTAACTTATTCAAACTTAATGCAGATGTAGAGCTTTTTTAAAGCATAGAGAATTATAGTATAAATTAATAGAGAATTCAACCATGAATGGTTTGTGTGATTTCAAACGTATTTATTATTCTCAAAAAGTGTTGTTGAGTGAACTTATTGCCAGTTTTTTTTTTATCCAGGTTATATCAATTCTACAAATGTGGTATTTTAATAAATGTTTTTTTACATGTCAGAAGTAAAAATCTTATAAAGCTTGGCGAATTAGAAAATTCTGTACAAATTTGACCACAAACCTTTCAGATAATGCTGCAGAACCCTAGCAATCTGAGGCCTGTACTACAAAGTGAGATTACCATACCCTGGATATTTCTCCGCTAACTGGATTGACTTAAGCAGACATTTAGGTTCTGGATAAGAAATACTACAAAGATGGTTATTAACTCAGTAATTTAACCAAAGGTTCTTCCATCAAGATCAATGTGCTCTCACATAAAAAGGGTGGAGCTTGCAGCCTCTGACCCTGTTGTTGCAGCAACAGCCAGGAAGGAATGCTGGCAGACATATCAGATTCTGTTAATATATTAAGCAGATTATATATTAATTTATCAAGTGCTATAAATGGAAAGCACTCATTACCATTAATACTCATTATCAGAATTATTCAGGAAATCCAGATATATTAACGTCATTATTTTATATGCAGGCGTTGTGGGGTGAAACAGACTTTGTAACAAGTCAGGAATAAAAAACATATTTCAAAGGGGTCATTGACAATACATTATTTCTTAGACAACAGGATTGCGTCTTCTCTAATAACTCAAGCTTGTTACATACTCCACGAGAAGCGAGAAATTTGTTCTTGTTCTTGAGGTCGCAAGAACAAAAAAAAGTTCTTG
>JBAMHX010000014.1:21541541-21553697 GCA_037177515.1 Pseudomugil tenellus
TACCTTCGCGACAAATTTGCCAAAGCTAAACGCCGAATTCAACAGGGGAAGAGTGGGGACCCTGGTCGAAAACCGGCGGCAGTACCGGCCCTTTATCCTACGAGTTTCTGACCAATCACAGAATATTTCTTACAGCCCCTCGAGAAAAAGTTCTGCCAGCCCGGTGTGTCGAGAACTGTCTTCAAACACGTCCGCACGGACAAAATAACGTTATTTTCTTCTTGGAGCCCCGAGAACAAGAACAAATTTCTCGCTTCTCGTGGAGTATGTAACAGCCTGTACTCTCCCAAGCGTCCCTCTCAAGATCTGATTGGTGCTTTTACACTCATTGATCTTATCTAGAACATAACCTCCTCCATAGCAGGTTAGCTGTTCAACACAAGTTAACTGGAATCATATGCTGTGATAACAAGTGGTAGCACAGAAAAACCCTGAAGTTACCCGGATACGAGGAAATCAGTTTGTAGTACAGGCCTCTGGGTTCCACCTAAATCAATCTCCTGTTTTGTAAATAGCAGAGAATAATACCCCCCCTCTTTGTTACTGACTCTACAGGACAACAGCTTTGAGCAGTTCATCATCAACTACTGCAATGAAAAGCTGCAGCAGATCTTCATCGAGCTGACATTGCGCGAGGAGCAGGAGGAGTATGTTAGAGAGGTATGTTGTACTTGTTTAATAAGCTAGAATAGTTTAAAGTTTTTGGAATAGATATGACTTTAATTCTAGGATTTTTACTTTTTTTAATTGTTAACTCTTTTCCCTATCAGACCAAACATGCTGTTAACGTTCAGGCCTTTAGCTGGTTCAGTGCTTGCCCCTAGTGCTGCTTTTTCCCCTCTAACTATACATCTACCTGATTCAACATGTTGACAGTTGGTTTGTTGTGTTGACAAACCTGGTCTTGTCATCCAGGTAACCACCACCCACCCCCCCAAAAAAAGAAATCTCCTCTACGGACTCTGTGGGACGGAAATGATCCCTCACTCCATTGAGAGTAAACACTCCCTGTTGTGGGCCTTTAAGCCATGTTTGTTTTTAAAGCTATGTGTATGAGTGCAGTGGTGGTGACCCCTACACCCACTTCCCTAATAACACTATTACCAGTGATATTCCACCCCTGGCTTCTTTCCAGTATAGTGCATGGGAAAATACCAGAGTCTTGGAGAAAGAAGGGGAGGAGGAGAAGAAGAGGGGTCTAAGAATGAGGAATGTGGCCAGTCAGCCATCACTTTTTAAGCCATGCCTACTTTGCATCTTCCCCTTAAATATGTTTGTCACATTGCTTACAAAATGCACATTTTACAAGCAATTTGTTGCTGTGAAGGTGGAAAAATGCCTTTCAGGGCCCTTTTAAAAAAAAATAAATAGAAAAAATGAAATAAGATGGAAAGTGTACTTCACGGGCTTTGACCTTTTTAATGGGTAGCGGCTCTGTAGAACATGATGTATAAGCAGCAAAGGCAGCTACACCTTTTCAAGTTTCCCCAGTATTTAATGAATGCACTGAAGTATACTTCATCATTTATTTGTTTTCCACAGGGTTCGCTGGCACAGCGTGAGTCTCGATATAGCAGCAGATGGGGAGAAACATTTAGATTAAAGAGTGGAATTGCATTGAAGATGCAGAGTTGCAACTGTTCTCAACTGTCCATATCTATTTTTTTAAAGCATGAACAGGCTGTGGGCCAAACAAAGTTTCTCTTCATCTATTCACCGCAGAACTTTGCTGAAAGCCGTTTGGCTTTGTGGTTTGTTTATTTGCATCTTTGCTATGATAAGCACATACTTTTATAACCCAGCACCACGGGAACAACAACCAAGCATTGATTATTGGTGCCACAAAACCTGACATGTTGCAAATGGTAAAATAAGGAAAAGCTTTGTCTGGAAGTTATACAGTGTCCCTGCATTCAGACTAACAGCATTCAGACTAATTCCTCATGTACAGTGTTGTATCTGTAATTGTGAAACCTAAATTATCTCGTGAAATATCTAAAAGATGCTAAATCTAAAGACAATTTTCTCAAAGCTGCATCTCTGGATGCTCATGTTGACTCACCAGTTTGCTCTTTTTATCATTTATAAGATATTACCAAGCTGAGTCTGACATGGAAATCATCCTACATGCTCGTATTTCACCATGTCTAGATTGCTGTAATTGGTCGTTTACTTGTCTGTGTAAACAGTCACTGGATCACCTTTCAAACATTTCAGGGTATTGCTGCAAGGCTCCTAATAAAGGCTTTGTGTTGTCACATCACCCCATTGTTACCTGTTAGAGCTTTATATGGTCGAGCACTAATTTACATCAGAACTTTAGCAGCCATGTGTCTCCACCAGGTCCCTGCATGAAATGTGGTAAATGACCAAAGGTGACTCAGCAATAGTCGCTCCTCAGGAACTCTCTTTCTCTGAGCCTGAGGCGTCAACTCTGTCTTTAAAAAAAATAATTAAAAAAAAAAAAAAAAAAAATGCTCAATACCAATATTTCAAATCTTTTTGTAGCTTATATTGTTGTTTTTTTCTTGTATCCTTTTAGAAAGCACTGATTTTTATCTTGATAGGTGCTGAAAAATGTATTTTAACTAGCTTACTTTATAGTTCTCACATCAGTTCAAGTCTATCTGGTGTTGCTGTCTTTAAAAGATGAAGATGCTTGTAAATATTTTGACCCCGTGTGTCTTTTTTCAGGGTATTGAGTGGACCAACATTGAGTACTTCAACAATGCCATCATCTGCGATCTCATTGAGAATGTAAGTCAGCTTTCCAACCCGTACAGACCATAGAAGCTCAGTCAGCATGAATGCTGAGTATTAGTCTGGTTTTGTGTTAGATGCATATACATTATACTTCACCACCCAATAAAATATTAACATGACCTTTTATTTATTTTGGCAGAACCAAAATGGCATCATTGCTATGTTGGATGAAGAGTGCCTGAGGCCAGGGACGGTAACTGATGAGACCTTTTTGGACAAGCTTAACACAGTGTGCGCTGAGCACCAGCACTTTGAGAGCCGCCTAAGCAAGAACTCAAAGTTCCTCAACGACCACAGCCTGCCACACAACTGCTTTCGAATTCAGCACTATGCTGGCAAGGTATCTTGAATAGAAGCGCCGATTTATGCTCAGTTTGTGTAATTGTGGCTTTTGTATAATGATGATTAAAAAAGGCAAAAAAAAAACCTTTTCTGCATCTTCTTTCTCTACTTTGCTTCAAGGTGCTTTACCGTGTCGAAGGCTTCATGGATAAGAACAATGACCTGTTGTATCGGGATCTGTCTCAAGCCATGTACAAAGCCAACCACAGCCTCATTAAACAGCTGTTCCCTGAAGGAAATCCAGCCAAAGTCAACCTAAAGAGACCACCGACTGCTGGATTCCAGTTCAAAGCGTCTGTCGGCACACTGATGAGTAACCTGCAGACGAAGAATCCAAACTACATCCGGTAAAAGTTTTGGTCTTTTACATTTAAAATTGAGGCTGACTGTATAGTTTCTGTTATTTAAGCTTTTTAAGTATTTTTTTCTCATCCATAACCTTATTTTAGCTGCATTGTTGAATCTTTTCTTTCTTCGTAGGTGCATCAAGCCCAATGACAAGAAGGCGTCCCATGTCTTCACCGAATCCCTGGTCTGCCATCAGGTGCGCTATTTGGGCCTGATGGAGAACGTGCGTGTGAGGCGAGCGGGCTATGCCTTCCGCCAAGCCTACGAGCCGTGCCTGGAGCGCTACAAAATGCTCTGCAAGAAGACCTGGCCACACTGGAGAGGGCCTGCAAGGTAATTGACCAGTGAAGTTGGGGCGGGAGGGGCAGCTGTTTGTGCTCAGGGAAAACACATTCTTATAACTGGAAGGTTTCCAAAACGGATCCTTTTAAGATTTTGGTGAGAGAATGAGCGTAGAGCCAGAAATGGTCCCAGGTGTCTGTAGCTAAGATACTAAACTTCACTCCAGTGTTTAATAAATTGCAGCTGCTCAAGTCAGCACTCGGGTTTGAATGTGTTATTTTTGTCCAAAGTGTTATTGGAATTAGGTTCAGAAGACTTTCCCAAGACAAAACCCAGATGAGAAAAATAACAGTTTAACTAATATGCTGCAATTTATGGCTAAAATAATGAACACGTGCTCATGCATGCATTACTTACAACAGGATGGTGACACACCAGATGTAAATCTTGATATCCTCACAGAAACTAGCAGCAGACATGTCTCATACAGCTCATTCATTGTTCAGCAGAAATAAACCGTTGCGGAGACGCTTCTTATCTGTCTCCACCATTTCGTATAAGCCAGACTTGCCTGTTTCATCCTCTGTGTTGGTGAAATCACCGATTCCTATCTGCCTTGCCTCACGCTGGTATCTTGTTTTTCTGCCATCTCTGAGCGCTTTGTAAGGTTTAATTCTTTGTCTCTCATGTTTTTTTTCTAGCTGTATTGATTTCATCAGTTTGCTCGCTACCAAACTTTTCATCTTCTAAATCTGTTGCCCAGGTCCCTTCACTCCATCTGTACGGTTTTCTACGCTCATGTGTTGTTTTTTTATTTGTCTGCCTCCCAAAGGGAAGGAGTGGAGGTGCTGATGGCTGACCTCCAGGTTCCAACGGAAGAGTTTTCTTATGGCCGCTCAAAGATCTTCATCAGGAACCCAAGAACGGTACAGACCATTATCCTTTAATCTCGTTGTTTTTGCCATCTGCAGGGTATTCCATTGGATCGACCTGTGTTTCAAAGTCTAGTGTGCTTAGCTGCCTTGTTTTTCTCACAGTCAGATGTTTGTAAATCAGGGTGGGCTGCACTTGGAGCCCACCACCTCAGCAATTAGCATGCATCTACTGCTCAAAACACACATGGTTTCACTTAGCAATCCTGCATAACATGGGAAATGAGTTACTCGGCGCTTACTTAGAGTTACAACTGCTCAATCCTGCAGAATCCGAATGTGCTTTCTCCCCCTACCAGCAAAAGACCAGAGCTTGGAATAACATGATCTCACACAAGGAGAAATTTTTTTTTTTGTAATTGCTTTCTCCATCTGATCAACTTATCTCCTGCACATATCTGCAGCTGCTAAACGGCATTCATGAAGTCAAATAACAGACTCCAATTCTGGTTTCCAAATATTTTTTGGGTTATTCATTGCACACCTACATAATTGTCCTTCCAGAAACAGGCGGTTAGTTTATTGCAACATTATTTATGCACATCTTAATTTTCTCTCTTTGTAGCTTTTTTTCCTGGAGGAGAGAAGGAAGCAGTGCCTGCAAGACCTCGCCACACTCATCCAGAAGATCTATCGAGGCTGGAAGTGCCGCATCCAGTTCCTGCTGCTAAAAAAGAGCCAGATCGTGGTGGCAGCATGGTACCGCCGATATGCGGTGAGATCATGTTTGTGTTCATTCGGCTCAAAACAAAGACCAGTGCCTTTTTTAGGGTGTGTTAAGAGTTTGGATTCTTCATCTCCTAGCAACAACAAAAGTACCAGAAGATCAAGAGGGCCACCACTGTGGTGCAGTCCTACACCAGAGGGTGGCAGGTAACCATTTACTCTGGAAATAAAATGTTCCCAAAAGGAAATCATGACGGAGGCCAAATGAAATTGTTTGCTTTTTCTCAGGCACGCAAACTTCTGAGAGAGTTGAAGTATCAGAAGAGATGTGAGGAAGCAGTGACCACCATCACGGCATACTGGCACGGCACACAGGTATAGTGAATACAGACGTGTAAAACTGTTAAGGGAGTCTCACCCTTGCTTTTCTATTAATGTTGTGAAAGACTGGTCTTTGGCGCTTGAAAGTATGGCTGTAAACGCTTCTCTTGAACTATTCTGCCTTATAGTACCACAGTTTTGCAGAGCTCCTATTCTTAAAGCCATTTCGATGTTATTGCTGCTGTTCATTTTCTCTTCTCTGTAATCCAGCTTCTCTTGGAGATCAAACAACTCCTACTTATTTATTTTCTCCTTACTACTTTTCAACTTTTCCCTTCTCAATTTCCCTCTTCACACATCTCCAACCTGTCTCACCAAACGCCCACCGCATCCCTCCAGGCTCGGATGGAGCTGAGACGTCTAAAACAAGAAGTGCGGAATAAACATGCCGTGACAATTATTTGGGCGTACTGGCAGGGAACCAAGGTATTTCCTCCCAGCCATAGTGTGTTGCTGTCCCAGCTGTCTTGTCGTCGTTGTTAACCACATCTCATTCTTATCATGAAACTGTGTTGTACCATAGCGGCGCTGCTGAATGAACCTTGTTCAGGCCACTGACCTAATGTATGAGCCTCCCTTCCCCATCTCTCTTTTTTTGTGGCTGTAAATGTAGGATTGTCAAAGTTTCTTCACTAATATGTAGTAGTGTTAAAGGTTTTTTTTTTTTTTTAATTGCGCTTCACTAAGATCTGTGGCTGAGATCTTTTTTGTAATCTTTTAGTTTCCATCTGATTGAGTGGTGTGTAAAACGTTCATTTCCGTATCATGAGCAGCACAACCATACACATCAGCCGCACAGCATTTTTTCTGTGTTGTATAGGTCTTATTTAAACTGGATATAATAAACTGCTTGTTTCATTTGGTTACCAGCAACATGTTAGCAAAATGTTGGGACAGAGACATGTTTTTGCACTGCTTTTATCACCGTTACTTGTAAAGGTCACTGTAAGCAGAGGGGAACTGTGCAGACCAGTTACTTTTTGTAGCCAATAATACTCTGTCGCTACAGACACATTACTAGATAATCAAATTAAGATGTTCTTTTTTCCACTTTTATTTATTTATTTTCTATATTTAATAGAAAAAGAAGACTTATGATGTCCTTTTCCCAAATATCTTTAAAAAATGTTGCTGGCATCGAGTATAAATGGTGTTCACTTATACAGCAATTTACTTTAATCTCTTGATGACCAAAGCGCTTTACAGATCCTGCTTATCCACACATTCACACACTGATGGTGGCAGAGCTGCCATACACACACACACCTTCTGTAGCCTGGACACCAGGAGAAACTGGGAGCTCAGTGTCTTGTTTAAAAGACACTTGGACATGCAGATTATGGACGGAGTGTGAACCAAACCCGATCGGCGACACTACACCTGCACCACAGCCGCCCTTTGAGATAATACGATTAATGTTAAATTTCAGCAGCCTCAAATATTTCTCAGTATAGTTTGAATAAATGTGATGTTAATTGTCAGTAAGCATTCAATTTCAATTCATATTTCCCCCAAACAGAACTGAGACATCTTCTGGCATAAGTTATAACACTTTTTCTGTAAAGATGTGCTTGAACTAGATTGTATTATTTAAGATGAATGTTGTAATTAATTATTATAAATATGGTAATTTACTATCTGAATCAACCAGATTATAGAAATGTTTCCGTTTCAATGTGAAACTTTACTCTGGGTAAACACGAAACCTTCTTCGTTAGCAGCTGACAGCGTAACGTCATCTATGAAAACTCAGTTATCATTTCTTTTTTTTCACTATAACCATGAAGCCATTAGCAGGGTCACAATATAATGCGACCACCACTCACTGTCAATCTCTCCATAACTCGACATCATTTCTTGACTTCCGTCTGTGTTTTGTCATAATGCGTTGTCACTCCGACTCTCCTCGGACAATGAAGTTTTAACTGTGGCTGAATAAACCTTCCTCTAAAGCCTCCACCACTTCTCATTAGGCACGGAGAGAGCTGCGTCAGCTGAAGGAGCAGGCGAGGAATAAACATGCCGTGTCGGTCATTTGGGCCGGCTGGCAGGGCACCAAGGTATTTGGGAAGCCTTTTGACTAGCAGTGACTGACTTGCCGCCTCCATCAAACCACTCCCAAACCATCCCCCCCCCCCCCGCCTCTTCTCCCACCTGCCCATTCCAGAAACTATGTTCAGTCTGCTCCAGTTGTTCCAAACATTTGATTTGTGATTTAAGGCACTTAACCATCCATCTTATCACATAATACCTGCCAAAAATGGGACCAAAATGTTCAGAGAAGCCTGTTTTTCGGCTACAAACGACCTTACATAAAAATGTTTTCAGCTTCTTCCTCCAATGTCCGCCTCTGACCGCTGCATGCTGCCTTCTCTCTCTGCATGGTTTCCTATGCTTGCGTAGCTATTGCATGTTTCATCTTAGTATTCTAACACAGTTGGTGTCCATTTTATATTGAACCGTATGGATCCTTTTGAGTTTCTTTCTGCGGCATCAGTTGGGACTTCTGCTTGTTGTGGTCGGTTTCACTAAAAAAAAAAAGCAAAAAATGGCTTTGTTCGAGTTTGTCTCCCAGATGAAAATCCATCCGACCACCAGTGTTGTGGGGCAGTAGAGCAGTGCTGGCGCAGTCATTGCTCACGCAGGGTTTGTGTGCAGTGTGTGTGAATTTGACATAGCTGACTTCAAACAGAGCAGTGTGTTTTTCTTCTTTTTCTCACCTGCTCCTGCTTCATTTGTTCCCACTCCTGTTTCTTCCCGCCCACCCCCCTGAACAGGCTCGCAGGGAACTCAGGAGACTGAAGGAAGAGGCCAGGCGTAAGCATGCTGTCGCTGTGATTTGGGCCTACTGGCAGGGACTCAAGGTACCTACCAGCCCCACGGCGCAGCCATCATCATTGTGTGTGCCACCTTCTCAACACCTCTGACCCCATCTTCAATCATGTTTGCTTCAGGAAGCCAGTCTCTGCTCAGGGTCATGCAGATGTTCATGTTTGAATTTGGTAGCTTTGTTTGCAAAGATAAGGAGTGATAGACATAATGCGACTATCTCTTATGTAGGTGCCACCAGTCTCACAACAGATTGTCATGCCTGAAAGTATTCAAAATTACACTATCGCTGTATCTTGAGCAAATTTTGAAAAAAAGAAACTTGATATTGTAGCTACTAATTCAACTTTTTCCACTTGGGGTTAAAAACCAAAAACATGATGGATCCATCATCTTTGAAGAGGACAATTTGGATGGAAACACCTTGAATGATTGTGATTTGGTACTTAAATGTTTGAAACCAAATCATAAATTCTATGGTAAATTTGTGAGCATAAAATCATTCTCGCATGTAAATGCAAAGGGGTCTGGTGGGACTGGGATGAAACGGCTGTGCAGCCTTAAGAAACCCATTAATCCAGGAGGCTAATGGATTTTGTTTAGAGCTTCAGTTTGGTAGGGAGCATTAAGCATATTGTGAAATATTTGTTCAGGAAACTGCCCATCAGAGTCCACACCCACCCATCCATCTAACGCTTATTCCCTGAACTTGTCGTGGGGGGGCTGGAGCCAATCCCAGCTGACATTGGGCAAGAAGCGGGGGTACACCCTGGACAGGTCGCCCGGCCATCACACATAAACCATGCAAACACACATTCACTCCTAAGGGCAATTTAGAGTCTCCAATCAGCCTATCCAGAGTCCACACCTGAACCCCGTTTGAGAATCTTGCCCCAGAGAAATCTGAGCAAAGGTCCAACTTTCTCATCATCACTATAAGGTCTTGGCAAAAAGTAATGCAACTCTGGAGAGAAACGAATGTGGCATTGCAGAAGCTGTGGCATCATTATGAGAGCTGTGATCAAAGCTAAACGTGGCACAACAAAGTAGTATGACTTTTGGTGGGGGGGGGATTTTAATACTTTTGATGTACTGATTTACATAACTGGTATACCAGACAACTTAAGATCTGAAAATGTCATGTATTTGGTTTAATATTGTTTTAAAATAATCCGATTTAAGATTTCTGTGAGAGAAAATGATTCATTAGGAACTAAAATAACTTCATAGTTTCTATTAGAACTGAGATGATCAGTTGAGTAACGAATAGATTTTTCTCCACTCCAAAGCTTCGGAGGCGATTAAAAGGAACATGGTGCTGCTGATGTCTGCCTGTCTTATCTGTCCTCCTCATCCTCCTGTCTGCATCTTCTCCTTCTCTCTTAACTAACCCATAAACCTGCACTGTTTGTGTATCCAACAGTATTGATGCTGCTTGTCATGTCTGTCTTCAGGTGTGTGTGTGTGTGTGTGTGTGTGTGCCCTAGTTCTTAGTGGCTCTGATCCATTTGGTTTACGGAGTAAATCTCCCTGTGCTGGAGTTTGTTTCAGAGCTAATCCTTTTCATTATAATTGTCTGTTTCACAACGCACCTGTTTTACAACTCAGTGTTGGACGGCGAATGGGAATCATGAGGGCTGCTTGTCACAACCATCATCACTTTTTCAGTAATTAATTTGAAGCTGTTCTAATTCCGATTAATTCCAGCAGATAGCAGTTCTGTTCCGGTTTTTGCTGTTTGTGACTAACAAAGTGTCTGAGTGTGCTGTTCATGTTGCTGTCATTGCTTTTTATTCAGTGTGCTCTTTTTCTTTCCCACTACTTATCAAGCGAAGAGTGATGTAGAAGTGATTGATGACTTATTTATTTTTATGCTTGTGGTCTAACAGGTCCGCAGAGAGTACCGAAAATTCTTCAGGGCAAACGCTGGCAAGAAGATCTATAACTTCACCATCCAGAGAATAGTAAGTAGGACTAGTTTCTTTTTTTTAAGTTCTATGTATAAGAGTTAAGGTTACTTGTAGCGTGAAGAAATCAAACTGATTTGTTTTGTGTATCCAGATGCAGAAATACTTCCTTGGTCTAAGGAGCAGCATCCCCTCCATGTCCCCAATAGACAAGAGCTGGCCTGCCAGGCCTTACTGCTTTCTGGAAGGAGTCCATGCTGCGCTGCAGAGAATCTTCCATCTCTGGAGGGTTCGTCTGTCACATTCAGTCATTTAGTATTTTCTTATTTCTGCTTTTAACAGGTCAATCAGGATATTTTTTTTATATTTGCAAACTAGAACGTAGAACAATGTAGGTAATGTTTTGCTTTTATCAATACTGCAGGAAGGACATTGTCAGTTACTAATGTGTCTATATAAAGGGTGAATGTAAAGACAATTTTATGACACATCACTATATTATAGTAAAAACCTACAAAAACAAAAGCCCTTGCTTCTCATAAAAAACATGAAAATACCAACAATGAACTCTCATAGGAACACATGTCTTGTTTCATTAATATTTAGGAGTGTTTGTTTATACTTGGCTCTCTTTAGGTGCGGTATCATTTTAATCTGGTTTTAAGTCTGGTCTTGGATCATTGCAACATTTTTATTCTTTATATGTGCTGCTGTCCTCGGGTCATTAGTCTATGGCTTAACTGTTTTGCCAAGGTTCAGCTGTCAGACAGATGGCCTCATATTTAAATCTGCAATAATCTGGTGAACAGAGGCGTTCAACTCAATGACTGCAAGGTGTTCATGTCCTGTGCCTGCAGAGTGAGCCCACAGCATCAGCCCTCCACCTCTGTGCTTCAGTTATTATGAGATATTTTGTGAACCTACAGTTTAGTTTTCACCAAACCTGATGCTGATCTTTACAGGCACATACTTATATCCCCGATTGCGAAGTGTCGGGGATTTAATCATGACCCTGCAGGGTATCTTTCGTGTGAGCTCGATAACTCCAACAGTTTTCACAATTGGAATTTGGTATTTGGTGCACCTGTTTAGGTCCCCTAGGGGATGACCTGTATCAAAATTTCAGCAGTTTGGGGTTTATGGTTTCCTCACTAGGTTGCACTTTATGCAAAAAAAAAATTCACATTTTTGCCTATATCTCCAGAACTATTTCTAATTGGATTGTTTAGGTATCTAAGAGGACGATCTGTGTCGAATTTCACGATTATGGGATTTGATTTCTCCACCAGGTGGTGCTTTATGCACAAAAAATCTGATTTTGACTATATCTCTGGAACTACCTGTTTCACTCATTGACCTCAAATCAAGTGCGAATAAAAGGTCATGACCTCAGGATGTATCCTGTCCTGACGTCATACCGGTCTGGTTCAAAGTTTCAACACCAGGTGGATCTTTGTGACTCAACATTTGCGGCTTTATATTATGTCTGTTCTACCATTGGGGAATAGGACATTTGGGGGTATTCTGGGATATATCTCTGGCTGTCGCTTCCGACGACATAGACCTTGTTTTGGTTTGGATTTATCTGACCAAAGTCCTGAGCTTTGTTCAGATCGACTATTGCAAACCTAAATACACTCACCGGCCACTTTATTAGGTACACCTGCCCAACTGCTCATTAACACTTAATTTCCAATCAGCCAATC
>JBAMHX010000014.1:21553797-21570377 GCA_037177515.1 Pseudomugil tenellus
GGCAGTTCTGAAGGCAAAAGGGGGTCCAACCCGTTACTAGCATGGTGTACCTAATAAAGTGGCCGGTGAGTGTAGTTCTGTTGGGTGTTTTTTAGAGTGTTTTCTCCTGCAACCATTCCAAGCAAGTTCAGACTTGTTCAGACTCTTTACATTTATACTATAATGACCGTTGACATATTTTTAGCAAGTTAAGATTTTTGTCTTTCTTTTGAGCATTACATTTTGACCTTGTAGTGAACTTAACTCTTTTTATGAGAGGATGTTTCAATAATTTTTGTAAAATTTCCTAAACTAATGGACAACATTAGCTTTTTATAAAGCCTGGTACCCAGTGTAATGCTCAGTCATCCTAAATCAAAGGTGCTGAAAGTAATATGAATTAATTTATATGGATTAATTCTGTGTTTGACAGTGAAAGTTTCTGTATCCAAACTATTAGCTTACCGTGCATTTTATCTATTGTAGTCGTATCACTTCATAAGATGCAGCCTAATGTGATCTTTAGAATCTGTTTCTCTCAAGTCCCAGCTTACTATGACTCAGCAAAAATCTCCAAAAATCTCAAATACATGTTTCAAAGTGGGGCCTGCAGTGAATTAATGAAACTGAGCTAAAATTTTACAATTTGTAGCAGGCTCAATGGCTATGTCTCAATTCAGGGTTTGCGCACTTCAAAGTATGCAGACTATGCGTATTCCAAAGTGCGCTTGCTGTTTAAAATGAGTCGGCCATTGTACAAGCATCACAGATGTGGTCTAGACCTCTGTTGCCTAGCAACTTTATGTTTATCTAATTAATTATTCAAATATTTTACAAAAAAAGCAAAGATAAAATGATGCAGAAAATCGGCTCAGTATTTTGAATTGTATTTTTTTTTTTTTACCTGTGTATCTAACGCCAGTGATTAAAAAAAAAATAAATATTTAAAAAAAAGACCTGGTCAGATTTATGTAATGAAATTAATTTGTGGTTGTTGTACACAGTGCTGCTGCCGTCCCAGCGTGTCTGCTGGAACAAATATGTGCTTATATGCATTAAAGAACATCCTCTCCAGTACTCAACTGCTGCTAATTCTCTATCTGGCGCACAATGACTTCTGGGTGACTGGGGACTGCAAAGGATACCTAGCATGAACACTTTGTTTTAAGCTAATTTGGCCCCAAACGAACTGTGTATTTGAAATGTGGATCTGTAGCACCCTTCGAATTGGGACTTAGCGCATCAGTATAACATATGCACATTTTGAAATATGCAGACCCTGAATTGAGACACAGCCAATGATTTCCAAAGTCTCTCCTTGTTCGGGTCGTTGACACACATGGATGCTTAACTAACTTCTCAAACTTCTGCATCTTTAGAGGGGAAAGCAGAAGTTCAGATGTTAGTTGCACCTGGCTGCTATTTAACCTTTATTCTTTTAGATGGAGTAATGGTGCGTTAAGTTATTCAATCATTATTTTTACATTTTGGCCTTTTGTGGGTTTTTTTTTTTTTTAATGATGGCTTAAGGTCTTACGATTAAAATAGTCTTAAACTCACATAAAGATCAGATTATGACTTCCTTTACATGACTGTGGCTATGTTTGAACATGCACAATATTTTCAGAATGTAATCCACCATTTTTCCTCTTAATATATTAGTGCAAGAAATATAGGAGCCAATTCACTGAGGAGAAGAAGGCGGTGTATGAAGAGAAGCTGGAGGCGAGCAAGCTCTTCAAGGATAAAAAGGCTCTCTACCCCAGCAGGTATCTTAATTTCAGTGCAACCCCTTTCACCCTGTAGGTGCAGCATATGAAAGCAACATCTGTGGATGTTCTGATGAGCTAATGAGTGAATCTCTAATTCCACGTCAGATGTAAAGCTTCAGTCGTTTCACGTTCAGTGTGATGCAACCGTCTCTGGATGCCTCTGACTTTATCCTTTTTTGTCTCAGTGTGAGCCAGCCTTTCAAAGGAGACTACCTGGAGATTGGCAAAAACCCCAAATATCAGAAGCTCAGCAGCACTGTGGAGGAGAAGATTCTTCTGTCTGACATGGTCAACAAGATTAACAGGGCTAACGGAAAGGTCAGGAAGCATGAATACATCCGCTGTAGTTACACTGAGCTGTCACTTTCTTCCTTTTTAGTTCTTAGTTGAAATATGCAGCATCTAGAGATCTGAACAGCTTGCAGTGTTTTTGTTCCATGTATAACACATTAGGTGATGATATAGGTTTTAATTATAACCCTATATCAAACTCAAGAACCAAACATGCATCCTTTTTAACGATGGCACCTTTGTGTTCATCATAAGAGACTGTTTTACTCATACTTGCAGTGTTCAGCCCGAATCTTCCTGCTAACGAAGAAGACTGTCATTCTGGCTGATCAGAAAACAGGCCAGGTGAAAGCCAGCCTTCCCCTCCTAGACCTCGCCAGTGTGTCTGTCAGCACACAAAGTGATGGCTTCTTTGCTCTAAAACTTAAAGAGGTGAGAATCAATTTATTCTATTCGGGTTTGTTAAGGAAACTGTTGCTATGGATCTCATTTATTTCTACAAGACGGTTCCGCTTGTAGCTGCTGAGTTGTTGAATTAACTATGTACATACATGGATTAAACTTTTTCTTTCCACTTTTAGGGGTCAAGTTCAGCTGTCAAAGGAGACTTCTTACTCAGCAGCGAGCACCTGATTGAAATAATCACCAAGCTGCACCGTATGGGCTCCACGAACGCAGACAGGGATCAACTCTACATCGACATCTCGGATGAGTAAGAACGCACCGTTAGATATTCCGGTCTAAGTTTAGCGTCCATCAATCATCCTGGATGCTGTTTCATGATCCGACTTTCTCTCCTCTCCGGCAGATTTCTGGTGCAGTTTAAACACGACAAAGTTTGCGTAAAATTCATCCAAGGAGGCCCCAAGAATGGCACCGGTGTGTCCTGCAAGCGCAAGAACAACCGCCTGCTGGAGGTTTCAGTTCCAACATCACCCTAAATCTGGTCACTCTGCTCCTGCTCTTGTACCGCACTGCTCATCCTGGAGGGTGACCCGATGCCAAACTCTACATTAGGAAAAAAAATCACACTGTTGTTTGGCCTGTTTGTTGCTTTCCTCCAGGCTCTTCTTTGTCAAATGCACCACTATAGCTGCAATCATATGCCACCTTCTTTTGGCAGAGAAAGCCCCAGCATGGGTTGCATGCCGCAAAAATTGGTGTGAGAAGCTGATGCTGGTGCACAATGGACTTTTTTTTTTTTTTTTTTTGGTAGACCAGTGGAAATGTTGCTAACGCTTGTTCTGCTTTTATTGTTAGTTCTGAGAAAATGTAAGGATCATTTTGACGAGCTCCAGCTTCAACTGGTCTAGACTCATCTGCTTTTTAAGCAGCTCTGGCTTTAGCGAGAAGGCTTAAACTTTGAGATGAACTATGACACAAGATTTGAGCTTTAAACCAGTCGTTTTCTTTTTTTTTGTTTTTCCTTCCTCTGGCGAACTTGAATGCTGCACTTGCTTTCACCTCGCTGTAACAAAACAAGAATGACCTAAAAGGAAGTGATTGTATGTTGTATTATTTTCTCTTTGTCTTGGATGAAAACACAGCAGACAGTTGGATAATCATACACATCAAACCTGATTTTTAAAGAGAAATTTGAAACCTTTACCTTTTTCTAATGTGCCATCGAAACTCCACATAGGTGATTCGCTCTGTTGAAAACCCATTAGCTTCAATGCCAAATGATAAATCACCACCTAACCTAATGACAATTGTTTATGCTTTTGATTGCACATTTAATTGATGTCATTTCCTTGTTCTATTACAACATGCCATCTAGAGAGTAATTGTAAAAGTTTCATATCATAGATGCCCCATATGAGTTGAAGAGAAGATGCTTACTAAGGCAGTCGACCAAACAAGGAAAACCCTAACCCTTCCCACATTAATTCAAAGTAAAAACCCTAAAAAGTGATATTTTTGTGCAATATTGTCTCAAATATAGTTTCAAGCAAAGCGGAAGCGAGAACTGTGAGCAGTTGCCCCTCCTTGTGCCATAAGGTGTGCATAGGCTCTGTAAACAGTAGACATGACGTGGACAAAGGCTTGTTTAGCACCCTGATTTCTCTAGCTGTGTTTGTGAAAATAGCTTTACATATATACAAATATTTGCCACTGCAGCTTGAATTATTGTAGTGCTTGACTCACTGTTCTGATGTGTATTTGTTCAAGAGGAAAAAAACCAAATGTTTAGCACACGAGTATAGATTCCTAACATATCTGGAGAAAAGTTTCCGCTTTGACTTGTAAAAAAAACAAAAAACCCAAAAAAAACATTTCTATGTTTACACCAGTATAATTTGAGAATGAAAGAGGTGAGAGTCCAGCATTTTTCATGCCAGCTCGATTCGAATATGTATAATGGTTGAGGATTTTGTACTTCTGGTGACAGAGAGGAGAGGGAAAAATTTACCAAACGCGTCAAGTCACAGTTAAAGCTTGGTGTTGTGGTATGCAAGTTAATTTGTTCTCCTTTTGTAATATAACACAAGACGCAGGAAAGTGGGTGTTCCACACATGGGAGATGAGCAAGCTCAATGGCAGTGATGTTTTTCTCTTTGGCTGCTCTGTTTCGGTGCACTTTTGTTTGGGTAACATCTTCCTCTCTTTTTTTTTCCTTCCCCGTGTTTTTGTATTTGAACAGTGACTAGAGCTGCAAAACGATGTGTGCATTCTCGTGTGCCTAATGTTAACCTGTGCTAAGAGACGAAACATGGAAAAGTTTTAGTAGAACTCAATGTAACATTTACAGGTATTCTGTTTTTTAAATTAAATAAAATCAGTAATTAATGTAAAGGGAAATATTATTTGCTTTTGTGTGCTTGATTCATCTTGAAGCCATCCACACCTACATGAATCACCTCTCTGGCTCCGTTGGCTGATTTTGCAGCGAGGATTCTGTGTGTAACTTGCAGAAAAAGCCATCAGTATACTGCGCTATTAAATCTCCAATTCATTTAATGGTTCATGATTACTGCTTATCAGCATAAGCAGTGGGTTTGGTTTGAAGTCTTTTGAGAGTTTGGGGGGGGCTTGGGTCTGGACAGCCAAGCCTTGTTGTCAAGCAGCTGGCCAGATGTTTTCCATCACATCTGGGGAGAGCTGTCCTAGGGTTAAATTCCGCGGCTTTGGGAGAGCTGCCGGCAACAGGTCTCTGGAGAGCAGGCCTCTGATTGAGCACAGAGTGGTAAAAAATAGCATACCATTTTGGGCTGCCCGGTACCCGGTTCCCACCACTCTGCAGGCTGGGAAAGGAAGGAGGAGCCCCAGCCTCCCTGTGGATATTATTCCAACACTCGGTGGGACAGCAAAGGAATTGGACAATGCGCAACCCCGTCTCGTAGAGAGCCTGTAGTTTTCAAACATCGCACGCACCGCTTTAAGTCTAACAGAAATCCTGATGAGAGATTTTGCATTTGTGGAACTTTCACAGTAAGACATGACTTATTGTTTCTGGAGTGTCCTGTGTAAGTTTTACTGAGAATTTCTTTTTTTTTTTTTCTAAAAGCTTCTAGATTATCTTGTGTGCCAAAAATATGCCATATCATCATCTAGCTGAAAGGTAAACATGCACCATGTCTTTGAGTTGGGGGAAATTAGATGTACAGTAGTTGCCATTTGAGGCACAGGGAGGTCTCTGGCGACATCTTATGGAGATTAGGTGATATTCCAGCAAACAGCAGTTACAGCTGCTGAATGGGGTTCACAAAGATGTTTTTGTTGCACTGATCCAAATAGTTATGCATTTGCAGACACCGATTATAATCTGTTGTCTTTTATTAATAAGGATCTGACTTCATTTAGAGATTTTTTTTAAGTGAAAGTAAAGTTGTAGGTTTTGTTTACCTTTTTGTACATCATGTCCTTTCTTGCAGGAATGAACATGGTAACCATCTCCACAAAGGATTTCCTGGTGCTTGTTTTAGATAAATAATTTTAATCTTTTTTTAAATGGTTATTTTCTATTAGATTCTGTTGTAAAAGTCAAAACTAAACATTAAACATGATGATTTGCAAGGAAGAACTGGCACAGTGCTGTCGGTGGTTTTAGTTGGGTCAACCTAAATGTTAACTTTAACTTAAAAATTATTACCTCAACTTCAGTAGGCTTAGAAATATGTTGAGCAAGAGAAACATTCTGTAGTTGCACCGTAAAATATCTTTGAGATAAAGGTAAATTTTCTATTTCATGTTTTATTTCACTTTCATTGAGCAAGGAAGCCATTAAAAAATCTAATTTGACAGCTTATTCTAAATAATAAAAAGACAATTGTGAAAATGAAGGTAAAAGAATAAAATTATTTTACATCTCTAAATCTGCACACTGTTTGTTCACGTTGGCTCTGTCTGCAGTGGTACGTAAATGCATTTTACTGTGTTTCCAAAAATATGCTTTTGTTCGTGTTTTGCCTTGTTTGTCACACTGACTGCTCACACTTTGCCTTTCATAGCCTGGGGATAAAACCTGCCTGAGAAATGGTTTTTGTCTTGATGCTAAGATACCAATTGCCTGACGTGCTGGTCAAGATAAATGGAGGCCTGTGAGGGGACAGTTGATACCGCTGATAATGGCTTGTGCTCTTTCTTGCTATTTTTTTTTTTTTTTTTTTTTTTTTTTTTAAGGGTTGATGTCCTCCAAGCATGACTGATGTTCAGGAAAATGGAGGCTTGAACATCTTCCATTATTAGTTATTAGTAGTTATTTCAATCATGTCTCTGGTAAGTTTCTATGCAGATTTTCCAGCTTAAAATCTTTTTTTTTTTTTTAATCATTTTTATTAAGGATAGTTGGTACTTTGGGGCATCCAAGAAACCCAGTTGTGTAGCATGACGGAACAAACACTAGATGTCAGACCTATCCAATTCTCAGAAGACAACTACCCTCACAAAGCAACAACCTTTCCAGTTTTATACCCTAATTAAACATGAGCTTTGAGGTTTTTATTTTTTCAAGGTTTTTTAATGTTCTTTTGGTCGATTTATTGCAGTTTAATTGCACAAAGATGCCTCTGTAGTAGGTTTACATATGGACTGGAATCAAATAATGCTTTTAAAAAGTTCTGTAAAAATGAATAAACCTGATGCGGCTCTTAGTTTTGGATTACCCTGCCTTCTATATTTTTCAATTTTATCATGACTAAAACAAATGTTAAGCAAGTACATTGTTAGTACTGTAGATTATTTATACTACATATTTACAGATATAAACAATAACAAAAGACATTCTGGTCATACTGCCAATGTATTAAGGTGAGATACTCTTGCAGCTTACTGTGATTCACTGTAATATCACTTTCTGGTTTGGATGGACCCCTGTAGCATTTAGTCTACTCTGGAGCCCAGAGAAGGAAGCCAGTAGCTGCTGGGAGAACAAAAGAAATAGATTGGGAGCAAACTGAGCCTAGTGATAAGTAAGAGTGTTCTCAACCGCAGTTACTAAAAGTACAACTAAAACATTTTGTTAGTTCGGGGTATCATTTTTGTCTTTTCCCTCCTTTTTTTCTTTTCTGGTTTTTCAAAGCAGTCTAGTCTTTGTTTTTTTATTCTAAGACAAAAAGATATAACAAAATAGAACCAAAGCAAATCAAGATTAGTTTTTTTTGTTTCTACTGTTAGGTTTTTAATTCTCCCTGAGTCATTTTTTGTCTATTTTTTATGTAAAGCACTTTGAACTGTTTTGTACAAAGATGCTATACAAATAAAGTTTCCTTGCCTATTTGCCATGGGTACTAATACATGAGAGGTGCCATTTTTGTGCCTTCATTTTTACTACATTGTCTCTAAACTAACAAGAAAAAGAAATACATTGTGTGAAGTAAAAACTCTGAGCTTTGAAATGCAGTGTCAGCTTTATAACTTTTATGCACCGAATTTCTAGGTGCAGCCAAGGTGTTGAGAGGATCCAGTGTGGTGACCTAAGGATCGGGTCTTTTCTTTATGCAGATGATGTGGTTCTGTTGTATGGCTGGGTATTGATTCAGATTTCAAAAATTGATTCCGTTCAGATTCTCAGGGTTTATAATAGATTATCACGATTCAATCCGATCAGTTCTGATCAGATATTGATTTTGTTCAGTGTTATTCATATCTTTGTTTTTTTTTGTTAAATTATATGTATATATAGTTATGAAGTGTCAGAAGTTAAAGATGACTTCTGTGGTTTGTTGTGTATATATGAGGAGATTCATGTCTTAGTCTATGTAGTGTGTTGTCGCACTAAAGCAAGAATACGTGGCCACAGATGTCCACCAAGTATCACTTGTAATGCCCACCTTCTCTGCTGACTGACATGTACATGTTAGGAATGGCTTTTTCAGAGGGATATTTGTGAGACACTATAACATAATTCAGTTCTGCAACTTCCATTAGCTGCCTGAAGCCTTGTTTTCAACAATAGAATGTAATGTTTTGGTTAACTACCTTAGACAGAATTTTTATTTTAAAACAGGAAACACCGGATTGAATAAGATTTTGACTCTTTTCATTCTAGGCTAAGCGGCAGTCAGGGCAAGTAAAAACAATCAGTAATGCCGGCAGTTTCTACACAACTGGATTATTCTTAACAGTCAGAACATAACATGGAATATGGGCGCTTATCCTTGCATGAAGTCCGCAATTGCCTCAGTTACTTTGAGACAACGCGCAGCATTGGCTGATAGGTGTGAAGTTTGCTTGCGTTTACCTGTTGCGCCCCCTTGGACAACTTGGATAAGATATCTTGGTGTTGTTGCAAAATGAGGTTCTTCAGGATTGGATTTCATCAAGCTCATCGTTCTGTTGATGCTTTCTGAACCCAGAATGGTTTCACTTTGCAACCTGAAATGTTTTGGAAGGTTTAAAAACCCGAATTTGGCTAACAGTGCTACTTTCTGACCACATGTTAACTACTTGCATTTCTTCACACATAATGCGCATGTGTGAATGAAAGGTGAAAGTTCACCAAGGAAATGTATTAAATAAAACTATCTTTGGACTTATGGACTGATCTTTAGGAATTGTTTTAAGAAACATTTCATGTCCAAATATGAGACCATGGTCCTCAACTGAAAAAGGGTGGAGTATCTCCAGGTCGGGAATGAGGTTCAATCTAAGTGGAGGAGATCAAGTATCTCAGGGTCTTGTTCACGAGTGAGGGACAAATGGACCGTGTAATCCGAACACTGTGCAGGTCTGCTGTGGAAAAGAAAGAGCTGGGCCAGGAGGTGAAGCTCTCGATTTACTGGTAGAACTGTTTCTTTACCTATGGTCACGAGCTGTGGGTAGTGATGGAAAGAACAATATCACAAATATAATGAGTTTCCTCAAAAGGGTGGCCGGGCTCACCATTTGAGATAGGTTGAGAAGCTCAATGAGGCTCAGACTACAGCTTCTTTTCCTCCACATGCAGGGGAGCCAGATGAGATGTTTCAGTGCATCTGGTTAGGATGCCTCCTGGAAACCTCCCTGGTGAGGTGCTCAGGGCCAGTAGGAGGAGACCTTAGGAAAGACCCAGGAATCATTACAGGGGTTAAATCTATCGGCTGGCCGGGGAACACCTGGAATTGAGCTGGCAAATGGGCAAACAGACCCTAGATAACTGACAAAAAATAGATGGATGACCCCAGGAAGCTTGGTTGTTCACTTCTGGTCTGCGCTAACTAGCATACAGTCTATTTCAGAAGTACGATTTAATTTTATATATTTACACAAATGTCGTCAGGGACGAGCTGTGCCTACCTGCACTATTGAAGTGCAACTCGAAGAGCCTCATAAGTACTCTGATTATCAGTGCTGGGTAGTTAATTAAGTATCTTTTCTTTTGTACTCTTTTAAACATTCATGCAGGAAGAGTCCACGGTTTCGATCACATTCTCTCTCGTCATTAACCACGCCAGATGTTTAGATTTGTTAGTGTGTTGACTTGGCTCCATTTTAGCTTTCAAGACAGTAAATCTTCCTTCCTTTCTACGCCATAATTCCTCTATTTTTCCCTATAGTTATAACCCTCTGTGTTTTTTTAGTTACAAAGTTATATCACCATTGACACCCTCACTAAAAACAAGGTAATTTACGATGACAACGTAGGTCGGGCCACTGCTTCTATTCATCTGCCCATTCTGTCATAGTAGACTGATGGGGCACTCGTTTCCGTATTCTTTAGATAAGTAGCGTGAACCATGTATCCATATTTGAAATATGGCCATTGTTTGAGTAATGTAAATGTTAAATTCAAGATTTTTCTGAAGTAGTATTACATTTTAAAACTGTACTAATTAATCATTATTGCTAACATAAATGGACAATAGAAACCACCTTCCACTTAATTTATGCATTGGATCATAGGAACGATTTTCCTCCAGAAAAGTCGTGGATATATCAGATGTTTTGTTGGCACATTCCACAACTGTTGCATTGATAGTTTATGCAATCCTTCGCATACAAAAGGGATGTTACAGAGGCCTCAACCAAAAACTGGTAACATCAAGTATCTGTATGTAGGTAGGTCGATTTTCTTTTTAAAGACAAGGTCCTTTCTTTTTCAAAAGGATCATGGGGATACAGAATAGGATATTTTTTACTCAATCCTGGACTATAGAAAAAACAAACCATCCATTATCTATACCTCTTATTCCAACGAAGGGTCAGCTGTAGCTGGAGCCTGTCCCAGCAATCATTTTGTATGAGGCAGGGTACATCCTAACCACTCCATCGCAGAAAGACTACCAACCAGTCACACATTCATGCTGCAGCAGAAGCTGTCTATTTTAACCTTCAGTAACCCACTTAGCATGTGTGAGGTGGATCAAATGAATTTCTCAAGAGTGATGAATAGCACACAGACAATCTAGATTTGCTCTTCTATTGCAGATGTTTATGTTGACATGTTTACAGCTGGCTTGACAGTATCACCTTCCTTCACACAAAACATTGCTTCAAATAATTACAGGAATTTAAAAAAAATTCCTTGTTTATACCACTGGATATTTATCACAGGTTTTTCTAAGTCTTTAATTTACTGGTGCTGAGAGTCAATAAGATCAAAGTCCAGCACAAACTAATGAGTTTTAAAATTCCACATGCACTACCACTCCTCCCTTTCTCATTCTGCCAACCTATCTTTTTACTACCATTCATTTAATGTTGCATTGTAAAGATGTGTAAGTAACCCTCTTACTGCGGTATTGGACCATGAAATATTGTCATTGTGCCTTTACTGTTTGTATTTAATTAGCAATATTACCTGTTTCACATAAAAGTCTAGAGCAATGGAGCATGAGTTTTCACTCTGGTAATGTTTTCAAACCATTTGCAGCACTAAGGTGGCACATGGCACTGGCATTAAGCATAAGATTTTACATTAAAAACTCTGAATTAATAACTGGCTGACATGTTATCAAAGATGGATCTCTCTATGATTGAAATCAGAACTAAATTTGTTTATTTTTGTGTACATCCTCACTTTCTTTTACAAAATTCCATCAGATTTAATTAACCTTATTGACTATATTGACATGTTTGATTGACCATTGATTTAATTATTGATGGCAGACGTTTAGAATCTAATCGCAGCCAGGAGTTGGCGGATTTAATTTAGCATAAATGTCTACAGTGACTTAAATAAGAGCGAAGCAAACTGCTGCTAATGAAATATTCCTCTTACTTTAAAGGTAACTTTATTGAAATTGTTTTCAGATTATGATTGCTTGTAGGCCTACCACATAATGTGCAAAAACCTAACTTGACATCATACTTTCAAAAGTAGCTTAGTATTGATGATGAATTTGCTTTCTTCTCTGGCTTTTTGGACAACAACAGAGTTATACCAAGACATGGAAAGTTTCTTGAACTTTGTGTGCAGAGCCTACCTGATGTTGGCATGAGGATTAGACACATAAACAAGAAGCAAGAAGCAGAAAACATGGTGCACATTCAGAATGAAACGAACCCAAAAGATTATAATTCTGCCTCCAAAAGTGTCTCAGGAAGTCTGGAGGGAGGGAAAGGGGCTGGAAGAGATCTGATTAATGAGTGTCACTGGGTGGTAGCAAGTTTGTGTCACCCTTGTGTCACAAGCCCTCTCAAAGGCTTCATCAGTTTGCAGCCATTATCACGCCAAGAGACACAAATGGAGGGAGGAGGGGAATTACGCATCGTGGCTTCTGCTGCGCCATCTGTATAGTTGAACATAACTGAGGATAAAAGTAGTCTTTTCATTTAGCTTTAAATATGTGTTAAATCTGGCAGCTGATCGCAAATACATTTCTTGCAACTGGTTGATGTGCTTCAATCCATTTTTAATCAAATCAACATCAATTTTTGCCAACTATTATAAATCATACCACTAAAAATAGGCTATGACTGTGAAATTGGTTAAGAGATCATTACAACAGCTGTGACATTATTTCTAGAACAGATATTTGGCCTGAATTTAGTAAAAATGAGGAACTTAAAAAAAAAAACTTTAAACTTGAACTTTCTCATTGGCAAGTTGTAAATTTGCAGGTGCATGGTGACAAAGTCCCCTTAATTTCCCCTTTTTACCAGATGCATTCATACAATGATAATTAACAATATTATTAAATAGGATACATTAATACTAACTATATCATTTTATTTAAATCGTATACTGTAATAATAATTTATTTTCTGTTTGGATTAACTACATTTTTTCAGTTTTAATTAATTTAATTATATTACTGTTTACACTTTTAGGGTAAAAAAAAATCTCATGTTAATTTGGTTTCATTTCCCAACACCAGTACTGCAACAGATGTCAGATACACAGACTGAAATTTTACGTCAACAGTAATTTAAACTTTGATTAAAAATTAGTTAGTAACTCTACCTGTTAGAAGACAGTTAATTCTGTATTTTCAGCATTCCTTTATAATAGTGATAGTTGACTGTAAACACTATAAAGCCAAACATATCATATCTGATGCATACAGTTTCTGAGACATGTTGCATCCCTTTATACTAGAGACTTTATTCAAAGCCCAGTTGTACACCACATCATACTGGTTTCATGCCCTCTGAACACCAGAAAGCAGAAGATTATAACACAATAATTTAGACCCATCACATAGTAATAAATGGTACAGATACTGAATTTTTCAAATTTTGTTAAAGGGCAAATGAAGACATCATAGTTTAAAAATTGGACTGTCCTTCCCAGTATTCTTAGATTGTGGTTAAATAAATTTGTAGTTCCCTTAAACTGAAATTAACACTTACAAGTGAAACACTCAAGGATACGTAAGTGTCATTGCACACATGTTATGAATGTTGTACTTTGTTGCTGTGAGATATCAAATTTTTAGTTTTGTTTGACTGTGAGCTCAGCTGCCACAAAATACATTTAAATGTCACCAGTTTAATGACTCTTAGGACCTTAAATAAGTTGATATGTAACATTTTTTCAACCTTATCTTTCTTATTACTTTGTGAGCCATGATAAATAAAATAAATAGTTGTATCAGTCATCAGATTTTAAAGGAATAATATTTTTCCAACCAGCTCTGACTTGGTTTGCTTCACTGATGGTTTTCTGTTTTAATGTTTGTCTGCTCTGTTGTTTTCCTAGATAACTTGGTTAAACTAGGAGAACATTACAAACGTTATTTCATGTGTTTAAGATTACAAATGCAATAATAGATGAGAGCATAAGACTCCTGGCTTGCCCACAAGGTGACAACTGATGATTGGTGGACAGACTTTTTAGGGTTTATGTGTTTGAGTAGTTTGGTTTCCTGTTTTATTTTGTAGAGTTCTTTGTTTCCTTTTGGCTCTATTTCTGTTCATTGGTTCACCTGAGTTATTAATTATGTCCACCTGTCCCTTGTTTAGTTCTGTGTATTTAAGTCCCGTGAGTTTTCTGTTTTATTTGCTGGATCATTAGTTTATTATTAGTTCATCTGTGGTGAGTGTCATTGTCTGTGTGTATTTAACTTTAGTCCAGAATAAATCTTGTTAATCTACATCTTGGCTGCCTCTACCTGCGTTTGGGTCCACACCTCCATCTCCACCATCCTTACATCGTGACAGACTTGGTGCAAAACACGAGGGATGGGTAGTAGAGGGCAAAACAAATGTATTAGATATAGAAAAGTAGAATAAGATATCAACTTTTCCTTT
The DNA here is from genome assembly GCA_037177515.1 of Pseudomugil tenellus. Classification (NCBI taxonomy): domain Eukaryota; kingdom Metazoa; phylum Chordata; class Actinopteri; order Atheriniformes; family Pseudomugilidae; genus Pseudomugil; species Pseudomugil tenellus. The sequence goes on from JBAMHX010000014.1 coordinate 21,567,954, forward strand.
TGTCTGATTAGATAACTGCATGAGACTTTCCACCTGCCCAAACACAGAGTGGTTACCCACATGCTGTGCTGACACTAACAAGTCCAACACGCTAAAAGCTACACATCACTGATGGGAATGTTCATGTATTTGCATTTATTTAAGTTGTAAAGTAAAAGGTTGCACTAGTGACAGTGCAACAGGACCTAAGTAAAGGGACTTAAATGTTTTTACAGGTCATATTATCCATTCAGAATAATAAAAGCTTGCAATTCATGAAATAAACAGCAAAATTTATACTGACTGATCCCAAAACATTGAATGTATTTGTTAAATGTTTTAATAGAATCCTAGCTAATTTCATTGTAAGAGAAAGTTAGCATTTTCCTCTAGGCACACAGCAGAGTTTGAGCAACAAAATTATAAAGCTTTACTATCTTACCTAGGCTGCCTGAGCCAGGACCGTATCTGCTATATATCAAGGCTTTGTGTGAACACAAGCATCTGTGGAGTTGATATCGACAAGTAAATAGCTGCACACACATCATTAGGTGCTCATTTACAGACATTAAGCAAGAGAACAGGTAGCATGAGAACTGACTGGCATGTGCATGTAAGGAAACATTTTGGCTACCTGCTAAAACTTTAATGTAACTCAGTCATGACTTTGCTGGTTAAACACAAGTTTCCAGTTCTTCTGCTGTTGCTAAGCCACCTCCACCATTATGAAATAAGATTTAGACAACAACAAAAACTTAGCACCGGATCTGAAAATGAGTTAAAACTCAGATAAGGAAGAGCATTTAAAATATAACATTGACAAAAATAAAAAAAATCTCAAATTTAAAACGAGTGTTCAAAAACAGGAAATTCTGTTTTAATGGTTTTTTTTCTTGCAATAAATATTATCAGTAGCAGCCAAGTTGCTCAAACATACTGACTGATCCTCACCAGGTATGATCATTTCAATAAGTCTACACTTTGGTAGTTTTCTTATCTAGAACATTCAGATGTGTCTTCAAGAGAAAAGACTTTAGCAGCAGAGAAGGGTTATAAGGTCACAAGGAGTCCAGTGTTCATTCACACGTAGAAAACATGCAGGATATTTACAAGGGGTGGATTTTGCAGGTCAACATACATCAGCTTCAACCTGACGGAAAATGTTGTAGGACCCATAGAGGGCCCTAAATGAAGGACCCGAACCTCAATGAACTGAGGCAACATTGTAAAGAAAACAGGACCAAATCCTCTATAAAGATGTTACATCATGCAGGAAAAGGAAGATTTCAAGTTTCAGCTACTGTTCAACAAGCTGATGAATTATGGGGTGTAATTCGTATTTCAGTTTTTGTGAAATATGCCATAATTCTGAAAAACAGGGTTTGAAGAGCTAACTATTTAATAAGACTATATAAGGGTCACGTTACTATAAAATATTTTCTCCATATGTAATTTCTCACATTGTTGTTTTTCACATGAATATACTGTATTATGAAAATAGACCCCACAGCTGCTACAAAGTATTTTTTAGAGTGAAATATATTCACTATAGTAAAGTTTGCTCTTCTTTATCAACAATTTTCAAATAGCATCTGATCCCGCAAATCCGGACTAATTTGATTGCAAATTATTGTAAGTAATCAGTTAGTTTAGTGTCATTGGATGAAGAATATCTGCAGTGGGGTCAAAGACAGAAGCAGGACAAAGGCTGAGCAGAAGGCTGGATGCAGCAATAACAAGAGGGGGAGTGATGCACGGGGCAAGGGAGGAATTGGGGAAATGAAATTTCATCCTCAGTGTGGCATGACATACATCAAACAGTGACAGCCCCTCCTCTTTGACTTTCAGTCCTATCTGTGTGGAAATGACCATATACAGCCAGGCTAATTCCCCCGTTAACCTCTGGACCACTTCTTCAACACATACTCCTCCTTTAAAGAAGAACTTCGAGGCATGACAAACTACTACATACTAGTGTATGGTGTATAGAAGCATGAAGCACACACATCTGTCGAAAACAAGACAAAAGAATACAAAATATATTTAAGTCAATGATTGTAATGTCTGACACTGCCATGAAAGAAAGGGGGGGAATTGCACTTCTCCCTCTTTTAACTAAATTGCTTTATCAGCATATATCACAATGTAGATCATTTTAATCATAAAGATAATCAGCAGTAACACCCCATGCTGCAATCATTTTAAAAACATGCAGCTTACAAGAGTTACAAGCCTCTCCCTCCAGCCTTTTTAATCTAATCTTCCTCACTGAACAATAAAGGCATGTTTGATGTCAGTGCATCAGAGACCAGAAGGAGCAACAGAGCACATGAAGAAGAGCTGATGTATGGTGTCAGGAAAAGAGATGATTTTATCTATCTATCTATCTATCTATCTATCTATCTATCTATCTATCTATCTATCTATCTATCTATCTATCTATCT
>JBAMHX010000014.1:21571596-21596002 GCA_037177515.1 Pseudomugil tenellus
TATATTCATTACCACACTCTGAAGCTTTTCAAGAAAAGATATTTTTGTCTAAAATAAGTTATTGGTGTAACATATTATTTCAAATAATGACACAAATAGCAATAAAAGAGTAACAAGAGGCAAGTATTTTCTTTATTGTTCCTTATTGTATGTTTCAAGAGGTAGTTTTCCCCTTTATGCTTCAGCAAACCGCTCTAAATCTCTCAAGTTTGATGGGCCATTTTATTTTTTCTAAGTCTTTCTAAACTCACCTATTAAGTTCTAAAAATGGAGTAGTGGTTTCCTGTCATTCCTGATTTTATGCAGCAGCCTGCGGGTGACAAATTAAAAGAAAAATACTTTTTAAATGCCTTGGGGTGTTTGGCTGTCATGTGTCACCAGAACCACTGTCACTGGTTTGTTTGATGGAGCCATGTGAAGTCTGCAGAAACCGGGAAGGACAGACGCTTAGCGTGGGACTGGATTAAGCATCCAGGTTTCATGAGCAAACTCAACTAATCAGACAAACCAAGTGGAACCACACAGAACTAATCAGTGAATACTGACAGCATTGTAATGACAACTTAAACCTGCCCGTAGTTATAACAACTGCACAGAGCTTGGAGGCTGAAAGGATGCATTTTCTCAGAAGTGGGATTTTGCAAGTGTCACAACCCAGCAAGGTTACAAGGTACTTAGAAAAGCTTTGATGTGACTTGTTAATAAATCTACAATTTTCTGAAAGTCCTCTGAAAGACATTTGGACTTTTGATTTAGCTGTTTTTAATCCTTTTTTTCACTTTTGGTAAGGTCACTGAAACTTTTGGCTTTTCCACATCTTCATTCTTTGCTCCACTCCATGTGCATCATTAAAAGCTTTAAAACAGTAAACATTCCTAAAGATCAGACTCTACTATAATTTTATGCCATCATAAGTCCATCCAAAAGAAGAAAACAACCCTAAAAAAATAAAACTCTGTAGATGACGCAGTCTCTTCTATTGCTTCATATATTTAGTATTTATAGGAACATGCTAACACGGTGGATGTACTTTATTTGCTTAGCTCATGTATGAGTGAATACTCAGTGAACCAGTAATCATAAACTCTCCAACAACTTTTTAGAACTGAAGAAGCTTTTCAGAAAATCATCAAGAAACAATAAGTAAGAGTTCCTTCATTTGTTGCTTTAATTAAAGCTCTTATGATAAGCTTATAAAGCTGCCTGTTACTACTTACACTCTCTGTTAGAAACAACTGAGTCAGGTGCCATCTAGCAGGACTTTTTGTTATTAGATTTGAATGAGCTTATTTCTATTTTCTGATAGAAATACTAAATAAAAAATACCTGTAAGGGAAATTGTTTTCTTTAAACGCTAAATCTGATTTAAACGAATGCAGAAAATGCAAGCTGTGGAAAGAAAAACATTTTATTAAAAATTAACTTCACACTTTCTTCCTAAAGTAAATGGAAAAGGTTAATTTTGTAGTGGACCCCCAGTTTGGACTGTCAAGTTATAGAATAAGTGAGCGTTATGGGAGCAGTGTGGGAGTCCCACAGAGCAGCAGATGTTTAACTGCTCTCTGCAGCCACTCCTCCGCTGCTCTGTCATGCCCACGTCTTTGTGTGTTAACCAGCCCTACGTGTGTCTGTCTCCTCCTCCTCATTCACACACTCCTGTTTAGGACTAATTAGTGTTCTTCCTCTCCTCTCCCCCTACACGCCCGCCCTGAAGCCTCATCTTACCAGGCTGTCATCTCAGCGTTTACTGTGCTAAGTAATAATCATCCAATTTCAGCTCCCCCCTCCTCTTGTCCGCCTTATTATCTGCTGTTCTCACTGGTGATGGCCGTCATCAATCAATTCATTTTAAACAAGGCTGGACCTTGCAACCCTTGAACAACCACTGCTGCTTCTACCAGGAAGCGTTCTATTCCCCTGCCGTCCATTAGGCCAATCAGAGCCCAACTGCGGTATGACAATAGGCACAATGGAAGCAAAAAAGCAGTTATTAGACAACACACCACAATGAGGCACAGACATCAGAGAACAACAGGCTTTATTATGCAGGATATGTTGGGAATTTTGGGGGATTTTCCACTTGACCTAATGTCTCCTGGGATACATAGTCACATTTGACTTTATTAGCACAACATTCTCCTAAATGACACCTGTTTCTGAAAAGAAGGATAATTGAACTCTTTTCATCTGCATCATGATTTATAACTTGAAGTGATGCATTTACATTGCACTACATATCAGATACTTAGACATAATAAACTTTGTAAACTTCTTTCATCACAAATACTGTTTTTGGACAAGATCTTTAATAGATTTTTCTTTCTTCTTTAAAACTGAAGAAAACATTAATTGAGAAAACACCTTAAACTTTATGCAAATCTTGATAAAAGTAAAAAAGAACCACCTGCTGACACCTTCATCTTTAATATATGTTGTCACTGCAAGTGATTAAATAAATTAAGGAAACTACTTATAACCAATTACATCCAGTCTGGTTTGATCCTCTGTGGTGAAGTTGTTTTATCTCTTAGCTGCAAAGCTTTGACAGATTCGCCCACTGGGTTAACTCTGCTTACATTTGTGTATGAAAAGAGGCAAGATGAATGGTCCCTTTGCAAATGAGGGAAAAGAGAAGCAAGGGGGCAGAATGATTCTTCTACGTTTCGGCTCTTCTTGTCCCTTTTTGGCTTTATTGATCTAGCAAAGCCACTATGTACAGAAGTGAATAAGTGAAATGCCATCACTTAATGCAAAATATCCAGATAAGTGCAAGAAACTAAAGTAAATCAGAAAAGGGACATTTTAATTAGAATTTTGACCTTGTTTTATTTTAACCCTTCTTTAAACTGCAAACTGCATGTTATTTAGTAAACAAGCATGCACCTGAAATGTTAAAATATCCATCCATCCATTTTCTACCGCTTATTCCCAAAGAGGGTCGCGGGGGGGGCTGGAGCCAATCCCAGCAGACAATGGGTGAGAGGCGGGGTACACCCTGAACAGGTCGCCAGTCTATCACAGGGCTACACACATAGATGAACAACCATGCGCACACACACACACATATGGGCAATTTAGAGTCTCCAAACAGCCTATCCCCAAGGTGCATGTCTTTGGACTGTGGGAGAAAGTCGGAGAACCCGGAGAGAACCCGGTGAGAACCCACACTAACACGGGGAGAAGATGCAAACTCCACACAGATAGGCCACCGCCCGAGCCGGGGATCGAACCGGCAACCTGCTTGCTGTGAGGCCACGGTGCTAACCACCTCGCCTCCGTGCAGCCCATGTTAAAATATAATAAACTTTATTAATTTAATATTAATATTAATATTTAATTTAATTAATTTAATATTAATTTAATTTTCAGAATTGAAATGGAACAAATAATGAAAAACAGGTTGATCATACATTTACTCTTTAACTTGATGAGGTTAATTATCCACATATTAAATAAACTTGGATTATTTCTCAAACTAACAAACATATAAAACTTTTCTCTTAGCTGAGAAAATGCCATTAATATACAATATTTTCATTTTCATTAAAAAAATAGTTGATCTGACATAAATAATAACTTCTTCCTCATAGCTATAATATATCACTGTACAAAGTATCAAGTTATAACAGCTACAGTATCTGTTGGTGAGCAAATAAACTGCATTATTACTGGTTATCGGGACGCAAAGGTGCTTTTGTTAAGGGTTAAGACATTGCAGTTTAAGTGTCATAAATAACAGTTTGTTTTTAAAATATCTTTCAATGCTATTAGATTCCAGGTGTTGGGTCTTTAAATCCAAAGAACCTCAAATGATGTGATATTTTTGCTTTGATATGAAGATTTGGTGTCCAAACCTTATTAAATCCATATCTGTCCTGGCCCTCTTATCTAATGTGGAACAGATTGCATTCATTATTTTACACCCTCGGTTTTCTGTAACATGCATCATCTTTCAAATATGATGGAAGAGAATTACTTAATCACTATATTAACTATTTAGTTTGAACAAATTCATCAGAATTTGTTTTTAAATCACTTCTTCTTGCAAAACCAGAGCTACACATGTACCAGTACAAGCTGCTTTTTACTTTCAACAATAACAGTAAACAAAAGCAATAAAGTAGAGCTTTGTGTACACTTTTAGAGACAACACAATGTATATTTCACATTCTCTCTAAATAAAACAAATATCAAGAAGCCAAACACAACATATATTATATATAAATATATATAACGCACTGTAACTACGTTATAACCTCGGAAGACCTGAGGTAGTATTTTGTACTTACAATATCCTAAATTAAACGTGGTTAGTCAAGTTTACCAAGCCATGATCAAACTTGAGAAAACCTAGACGATGTCTTTAAGCAGAAGACTACTGCAGGATCTTTAAGAGATCTGAATCTTATCACGCCAGTTTTAAAATCATTACACTGGTTTCCAGTCAGTTACAGGATAGATTCTAAAACCCTGCTGGTTGTTCATAAATCCCAGACTGGTTTAGGACCAGAATACATCTGTGACATGTTCAGAGAATATAAACCAATCAGAGCTCTTAGATCCAAAGACTCAGGTCAACTAGTCCAGACCAGAGTCCAGACTAAACATAGAAAAGCAGCATTTAGCTGTTATGCTGCGAACGTGGAACAAACTGCCAGTAGAGATAAAATTTTCACTACATGTAAAAACTTTTAAATCCAGGTTTTCTCATGCATCTATGCATGAAATCTGCATGGTAACTTTTAACAGCTCTTGCTTTTAATTAAATTTAATTTTTTGTTTGATTTGTTGATGTATTTTATGCTTCTTTACACCACAGGTAATGTTTTTATTGTATTATGTAAATCACTGAATTGTATAAATATGTATTCTTGTGACTCAATGGTATAATGAAAATAAAGATTAGCAAATGACTAATAACATAGTTTATCATTATTCAGTAAGCTGGGTGTGTGTTTATACAGAACATCACAAAAGATAACTGACACTTTATCAATATGTATGTTTGGAGCAATGAGTTTAGTCTGCAGTTGTCTGTAATTACAGTCATTACTGTGAAAACTAAAGACTTAGCCTTGACGAATTAATTCTCAACTATATCTGATGCATACAAACGCACAGTATAACCACATGCCAGTACACAACATGCAGCTTTAAACTCATAGGTTGTTTTGTTTCAGGGTGATTTAGGGCAGTTCAGCAGGTGTTAGTGTGTTTGTCTTTGACATAAGGACGTTTATTTTCCCAGGTATATGACCACCTCTTATCAGTTCTGTAAAATCCAGCAGGAAATCACTGATGGTGATGGCGGAAATCTACATCCACACCGTATGGTCCCTTTACGTTAAATCCCCCATATCTGAAACTCCAATTACAGTAATTTTCCCAAACAAGTGTGCAAAACTGGATCTAGATGCATGCTTCCCTGCTTTTCTGCACTGTTATGTGTCTGGGTTCGTAGTAGGAAAACAAACCATAACCACTTCAGGGTTTTGTCACCTGTCCACACTGCAGTCTGCCAGGAGTGAAAATAAGCCTTCCTTGAATTTACAGTCCATTTATGTGCTCCATGGTGTGGTGATAACTGGTAATCATAGCAGCAAGCGCTGATAAGAACGGCTGTGTACATGTCAACCTTAGGAGGTAATAAAGTTTAATGAAGAATTAGCTGTAAAAAGATTAATTTTGCCCTCCAGATTGCAGCAATTACAGCACCATAGTTTTCAAGAGGGATTGTGTACAATATAATATGTGAATGTGAGATAGTGTGAGAAAACCACACATTAACTTCACCTGAGGCAGACATCAAACGAGGAGCGGTAGATAACAAACAGACAGATAACAGAAAAGAGAATGGAGGAAAGTTACTGAAAGACTTAAAGGCAAATGGACTCCTGTTAGCAGGATTGGTGAAATGCTTGAAAGTCTTTCGGAAGCAGGTATTTCTGACACATATGAAAACCCAGAGTTTGATTCTGATTAAGCACGTTTGAACTCAGAAGAGCTCGTTTAGGAGTTTGTGAGTGTCCTGTCAGTGTGCTGCAGGTCTCTGGCCAATCATAGCAAAGCAGATTTTATGGCACTACTGGGTGAGAGTAATTGCCACACTCACTGCTGTGGTGGCCAAAGTGGTTTTTACGCACAAGGTTAAAGTGTAGCAGTGGGTAAGAAAAGTGCATTTCTTTCACAAAGAGGAATGGCAGAAGAGTTAGCATCAAGTTCAAAGATTTATGTTGTATATTAGACTCCAGTTTAAAATTTTATATCTAAGAGAACTTTTTTTTAATTTAGTTTAAGTGAGATTCTGGATTTCATTTGGAACCTTTTGGATCAGAATGACCACCACCATGGAGAAATCCAAAAACTTTTGCATTGATGCGCTCTTGGCGCACGACGTGGATCACAGGACGGACACCGACCGTGCGACGCCGGGATTGTTTTACAGCAGAAGCCCCGATGAGAGTCCATTGTCAAACCGAAGCGCTGAGTCGTCCTCCCCTCATCCAAACCGTCCAAACTCTTCTCCTGCTCCACCAGGAGTCCTGTCCAAATCCCATCTCTTCAACATCTCTCAGTCAGGATTTAGTGCTTTGCATCAAATGGGTTTCATCGGAATGCACCCAGGATCAATGTATCCTCTGGCGGCCCTCGGGGCCCAGTACCCCGCCTTCATGTGTCCTGGTTTTGCGCAGCTGGTTCAGCCATATCCGGAGCAGGTGAAAGCAAGGAGCATGGTCGCAGCGCTCCCTATGGAGCCATGGATCCGAGCAGGACTGGTAATGCCTAGACTCAGTGAATATGGTGGTGAGTGACTTTAAAAAGAAACGTAGAGAGATTTCTTTGCATAAATTGCAAGCGGCGCGTGCTTGTTTTGCTCTTTATAAATGTTTGGCTTTTATAAGTAGGCCTAAATGTAGAATGGCTGAGTTTTTTTGTTTAAAACAAAGTGATACAATAAGAATGCTGTAACAAGTTGTAAATAGTGGTAGATCCCTCACATCATCAGCACAAGGCAGTAAAGAAACATCAGCTTGTGTTCAGTGAGACACCTCTTAAACTCCAGAAAGATACCAGAGATCATTCCAGCACTATCAGCCTCCTTAACAAGGCACTGGTTTCTACTCATGATTAATAAGTAGCCCATTTATTTTATGTTATAAATGAATTAATTGGTTTAATTAATCAGTAATAATAATAATAATAATAATAATAATAATAATATCCTTAATTAAGTATCAAATGTAATTTTATTATTATTATTATTATTATTATTATTATTATTATTATTATAAAGCCTTCCAGTGTTGCCACTAGATTTAATTTAGACCATAAAAGATCCATATTTTATGATTAAGATAACATTGGATAAAACATCTGCTATTCAATCCACTATAAATATTTATGGTGTTTTCATTAAGGTAATGGAGCCCTTTTATATGATATACTACCCTTCTGTAAAGTAATCCTTTCATGGCAATAAATGTGAAGAGAAAGAGAGAAATGATGTACAAGCTGTTTGGCATGTAACATCCCAACAATCATCTGGATGCTTTAAGACTTTTCCTTTCTTATTTTATTTTTTATTTTACATTTTTATTATATTATTATTTTTTATATTAGTGCCAACCTCACAGGCTTTCTCACACAGGCTGCAACAATAATAATATTCATTGTTGTACAAATAGATGAATAAATTATTAAACCATGTTTCTGTTTTGACTCTGTCAGGACCAGGGACGGCAGCTCTGTTGGGAAAGTGTCGCAGACCCAGAACAGCTTTCACCAGCCAGCAGCTGTTGGAGCTGGAAAACCAGTTCAAGCTCAACAAGTACCTATCCAGACCTAAACGCTTTGAGGTGGCCACCAGGCTCATGCTAACGGAGACTCAGGTCAGAATATTACAAAACAAAAACAATCCAAAAGGAATACACACATTCTGCTGTATTTTTACATTTTTGTTACCTCCTGCCATGTGATAACTTTAATTAGAATTTAATTTACCTGTATTGTTAAACTCAAACACAACAGTATTTAAGGTTTTAAAGCAAATAAAGAAAATAGATTTTCTTTGACTAATCATGTCAGTAGCTTGCCACAGTGTTTTCTCTTGGCTTGATGTCTAATTTATCAAACTGCATTACTTTCTCTAATTTTTAGGTGAAGATCTGGTTCCAGAACAGGCGAATGAAGTGGAAGAGAAGTCGAAAAGCCAAGGAACCATCAACGCCGACATCTCTGACTAACACAGAAAGACGCAGGGTTGATATACACTCTATCAAGTCTCACGGTGGTTCTCTCAGTTCCAGCCCAGAAGATGAAGAGGAGATAGAGGGAGAGGAAGAGTATGAAAAGGAGGCGATGGGGTCACTAAGAGAAGGCTCTTTGGGTCCAGTTGGCTTCACAATGCATCCAGGTGGAGGAATGGGGAACTACAGTTCTTACTCAGAAGAGGAGATAGATTAGAGAGCCTCGGGAAATGACACAAGGTTTTCTCATAGTTGTAAACCTTAACATACACCTATATGTAACTGTGTTTATTACATTTAAAATGACAGTTCACAGTGCAATATGGTGCATAGATTCAATAGAATTTCTACGACCATATCTCCACAAGGACAGTTTAGTGAAGAGTAGCATTTCATAAAACCAGGATTATGCCTTAATGAAATAACAATCCATGCTTCTAATCAACACTGGCTCAAATATAATTTATTTGGGTGATTTATAGCTGTGACAGTAACAAAACTGTGAAAAAAGCTAATACCCAGATCTTGTGCTATAAATTAGAAATGTGGTAAAGTGGTGTGTTTTATTTCTTCATGACAAGAATGAGCTTGGCTGGAAATTCTGACTGGATGGACTCTTCCTGTGTGGATGTTGCATATTCTCCCTCTCTCTGTCCTTTTTATTGTTTTTCTACAGTCCAGAAATGTTTATTAGGTTTAATTTGATTGATTAATAATTTTATTATTAATCGACTGTAGGTGTGTGGGATAGGGTTCTGTATATCTCTGTCTTGTGATTGACCGGTGATGAACATGGGCAAGGTGTCTCACTGGATAGATGCCATGAAGCACGGATTTTAGACTTCTATCCCCATGGGCCACTGTCCTACAGGTTTTACATTTTTCCTTTCTTTAACACAAGTGAATAAAATTAGTTACTTTTTGTGCAGAACTTGGCAAAAACCTGTTGGAGATATTTGATTCGAATCTGGTGTTGGAGGATGAGAAACAGCCAAAACCTGAAGGACTTGACTTTAACATTACTAATCTGCAGAATGAAATGGGTGATACAAATGATTGTACATGCACTTAAACTGACCTAATTTATTTTAATTTTCTTTGAAAGTTGAGTGTTATTCATTACCAGTACTCGCCTAGTCTGTTACATTGAAGGGAAATTAATTTTCTTTAACTGTTTTTCTTTTGAGCTCATATTTCAAGGCATTGCAGTGATGTTATAGGGAGAAAAACACATCCATTGCTATCACTGCTGTTTTTTTTAAATTTTGTTTTGTTTTTCCACAATGCTTTTTTGTGTTTTATGTTTTGCTTTAAAATCATGTTGAAATAACATGTTTTAGCAGACTCAAAGAAATACCTGAACATTTTTATGTTAATTTAAATTTAACTGGGCATATTTCTCCTGGTACTTTTTAAAAAAAATGTTTTCAATATAATTTTACTTTATATATATTTTAATATATTTCACTTAATTGTGACATTGGGAGTTTCTGTAAACACGTAGTTTAAAAAAAAATAAAGCTGAATTCCTGTTTGTGTTTGTACCTAATATTCTAAGTACAGCAAATGTGAATTACACTGTTTAAGTTTATTATTAAAAAGGATTTTAACTTACAAAAGAAAGTTTCAGAAAATTTTAACGAACTTCAAATGTCCCTCACCTGTTGCCGTGGCTTCTATTACGACGCAAGCGTGTTGCCATAGAAACGCACTACATTACAAACTAGATTCTCAGATTTCCACGGTTTATCTTTTTAATAAGTAATTGAATTCGTTTCGGTTAATGAAGTGCGTAGTGTTTATTTATTTTTCACCGAAGGTAAGTCTGTTTTTTTTTTTTTTAGCAGGTTCACCATTTTATTCCAACGTAAAATGTTGTCTTTATGCTTCTTTACGGCGATTGTCGTGTTTTGTAGATGTCATTAAGCTCTCCCTAAAATGCTTTCAGCTTAGCATCATAACATTATGCACTTTTGATAACCAGAAAGTTACCCGAAGGGAACACCACGTGTATAAATGTACTCAACCTGTAAATCCTGTACGTTACACTTTGTACATATTAAATGCCATCTTATTTCCTCTCCAGCCATGATAGCTGAAGCCCGGGCTCCTGCCCATTTCGCTTCCCTGGTTCCATGGAAGCCCTCCAGCGCAGGAAAACAAATAAAAGTAAAGTCCAGTAACAAGTTATTAGCTCCCTGTAATGACTTTCACACTTATTCGATATTCTGTTTCTTAACCAAACTCTTTAAATAGCAGGCTCGTTAGCAATAAAGTCTATAAACCTATATATACACCTATATATACACATATAGGAGTATTGTCCAATATAAAGCTGTTGCTATGGCAGTTTGTTGTAGATACGCTCTTAAAGTGCTGTAATGCTTATCTCATCTATTTTGGCATAGTAAGAGTTTAGGTATCTGAGTAACACTTAAAAACTACCTTTTCTAAATTCTCGCTTTAGTATTGGTGATTGTTTCTTTTATAATCATTAAAGAAAAAAAATGCAACTACTTTACAGGATCCAGGCATTCACTTTAGACAACAAGGCACGAGCTACCAAAGACAAACTTCTAGCCAAAGAAGCTGCTTCTTGGGTTTGGAAACTACACCAGAGCTGATATGGGAGGACTGGGAAGTGGGAAGCGAGTTCCCCAAAACATTGGTGCTAAAGAATGTTTTTAGCAAGATGCAGAAACTCCACATAAGGTCCTAAAATTCCACAGACACTTTAAGTCACAAGCTAGGCAGTTTGATCCACATGTAACAGACTTTCTGTTTCCCTCACAGACCACCGGTCTCCAAGTTTTTCTCAACACTGATTCCCCAGATAGTTCATATCAGCCCAGGGACTTCTCTCTCCATCCCAGTCATCTTTCGACCCCTTGGAAGGGTAAAACATCTTAATATTTAAGGGAACATGAATCTTCTGTAAAGACAGCTATTCACTTGGATATAACACAATACATTTGTCTGGTTAATAATGTGCTTATCTTTCTGTATGGCACAGTGTGAGTATGATGACACCATTGAGTTTCAAGCTGAAAATGACAGCTTTCAAATATACCTCCATGCCATCATTCCCTGTCCTACCTTGGAGCTGCCTGAATCTGTGACGCTCCCTCTTTGTGCTGTTCAGCACTCCTCGCAGACTCATTTCATGCTAAAAAATGTCAGGTATCTTATAGTGTGGTTTCTGAAATTTCATCTGTCTATGCACATAGTTCATACATGTTTTTGTGCTGAGCAAGAAGGAAGTTTAATTTAATAATTTGTCATTTGTTTCATTCTATTTATTTTTATTTGCCTCACCCCTTTTTCTATGTTTGCCAAATTACTCCTCTTACAGTAAACTCAAGACATCCTTTAAGTGGGATTGTCCTGCACAGTTCCAGCTGTGTCCCGAGCAAAGTCTATTAAAACCAGGCCAGGAGTGTCACATCACGGTGGTCTTTAGGCCACAAGAAGCACTGGTATACCAGCAGCAGGCATACTGCAGATTTGGAGAAGAAGGCGACAGCCCGGATAGTTTGTGTGCTGTGCTTCTGCAGGGACTAGGTACAACTCAAACTAAACATCAGTAGCTGGTTGACAATAGTACTATACTGACAGGAAGACATGCAGTTTTATTATTGTTGTAAAGTGCTGATCTGTCTGTACCCCAACAGTTATTAGTGTGACAGCAATTTGTATTCCAAATGTAATTTATCATGTGTTCATATTTACTAATTTACTTTGGTTTATCAACCTGTCTTATGTCTGCCATAAGTATGCAAGGATATGAGGAACAATGGGATCCATATCTCTCATATCTCATATGTCTTTTCAGCGAAATATCCATATCTTCAGCTAAGAAGTCCCAGTAATAAAAAAGAAGATCATGGAGATCTAGTTCTGCATTTCGGGTCTGTGGCAGTTGGACAGAGTTTAAAAAAACACTTTGAAGTCTTCAACCCTACTCCTGTGAGTTGTACACACACTTAGACAAATACACTCTTAGATGGCTTCTATCACATCTCTTTTTTTCAATTCTTTCCACTCAGGTAAATGTGTCTTTTCTTCTGTCATGTCGTCCTACTGCTGCACCTATGAATGAATCAGAGTTTGGCTGTGATGTCACTCGGGGTGAGGTGATGCCTGGCAAATCACTTCAGGTCTCGGTCACATATTTTCCTGCTGTGGTGGATGCTATCTCTGTTCAATACTTGTACTTGACATGTAAAGGGGCAGTTAATGAAACTCAGCTCAAACTCATTGGAAAATGTATTGGTAAGCACACACCTAAACTAACTGAGTGTATTCTCCATGAACATATTTCACATAAAAAAAATGCAAGTGTATATATGTTTGTTTTTACATATAGGTTCTGAAGTATCTTTGTCCTCCACTGTGGTGGACCTTGGATGTGTTGAAGAAAGAAGATCCACAGTAAAGACATTTGATCTGATTAATTCTTCCCATGTTGAGGCTATTTACCAGTGGGATATTGACAGTGCAAACAGTGTATTTAGCATACAACCACCAAATGGTACTGTACCTGCACAAAGTTCCACCACACTGAAAGCTGTTTATAGACCCACACATCCTATGGGTCACCACAGGAGAGTGGCATGTCTCATACTGCATAGGGTAAGAAATGCAAATCTATACGTAAAGATGCAGACAAATATGTCTAAAAATGCTCGCCAGTTTACCATCTCTCCATTTTAGGAACCAGTGTTTTTAGATTTGATTGGTACCTGTCGCTCCGAGCTCCAGAAACCAGCCATTCTGAAACCTGAGCACCTGGTTCTGTATAAGCTTCACTGGTTTCACAGACAGCTCTCGCCAGACTCAGCCAGTGACTTTCAGCAACAGCATGATGCAAATGTGGACCAGCAGAGGGAGCACTTTATTGTAGAACAGGTATTTAAGGAGGGAAGATTTCCCATGGAAATATTTCCTACATCACTAAATCACATATGTACATCTAGAGATAAACAGACGAGGCTTTGTTAAGCTTTTAAAACAGTTTTAAATAAAAATTTTGAAGTTTTAAATGGCATTTAGTGATCAACTGCAGCTACAGAAGTTGATCACTTGTTAAATTAAATTAAATGTTAAATTAAAAATAAAATGTCTAAATATGGAATTCTACTTAAAACAACTTAAAAGATGATTTAACTGAAAATAACATGTTTGCTCTGTAAAGGCAGATAATAAGTATTTTAACATCAATGTTTTAGAGATATGACCCTGATATTACAGGCTATAATCTTAATGATTGGTGCACTAAAATACAACTTAAACATTATAACAATTGTGAATTACACCATTTATTAATTTTCTGCAACTATTTAACTTCTAACAATGGTTGTGGGGAGACAATTAGTAAAATGACATATCATATAACACCTACTTTTGTTGGAGACACAACGTCCAAAGCTTCCCATGTTGGGATTGTTTTATTTACATTCTCCGTCTTTATAGTTCACTCGCTATCCATGCAACTGCACCAAAACCTTAAATAAGTGATCCCACTTGTGATGTCTCATTGGGATAAATAAATCTTCCATGTCTTTGGTCACATGATCAGACATTAGATAAAAGCCTTGACATGGTGATTCAGTCCAATCGGCTTAAAAAAAAATGAAACAGGCTTCAGAGTCTCAGAGTGAAATGTACAACACCTGCTTTAAATAAAGGACAAAAATATAGTCTCTGTGCTTTTCTTGTAGCAGTTGAATAAGAAACCATGCAGTAGTGCTGCCGTATCAACCACACCCATGGAAGAATTCTACCAAATCTGCTCAGGATGTGTGGATCCGCCCTGCTCAAGTTCTTCATCTCCGCATGTATCTATCATGCCCAGAAAACTGCTGTTTAATCACAAAATGACATCTTCATTCGCTTCATCTGCTTCCTCCCAGTCTGTTTCCATTACAAACCACACCAGAGGAAAACTCAGGTAGCTCAGATTGTCTTGGTGCTTGATTTTTGTCTCTTTTTAAGAATTGTTATAACTGTATAAAATTAAAACACAGAACTTCTATTACACTGATTCTGTCTTAGCCTTATATGGACTGCTTCCCAAGAGTCTCCATTCTCCGTCTCGCCCTCGTCATGTGACTTGGCCCCTCTGAAATCCACCTCATTCCAAGTTGCGTATGTTCCCAAGCAGCTTAATACCCTGCATGGAGCACAACTTGAGTGCTTTGCATATTATAAGGTATTTTTGGTTGACATACAGTAAATACTCTATAACACTGATTTGGTGTTAAAACGCAGAACTTTGTCTTTCTTCTTTATTTTAAAAAGGGATTAGTGTGTTTTGCTCCTGTTCTTATGTGACTTTATCACTCAAATATTACAGGAAAGTCCCGACAGACAACAACTATTATGTCTGCCGTGGTGTGTGACTATTAGAGTCCTCGGGCACTCGTTTCAGCTGGGCAAAGAACACTTCATCCCAAAATGCTCCTTGAAGCCCGATAAAATGGTGAGAATGTACAATACGGTGCTTTCTGCAAGACAGAAGAGGACAAAATATTTGCTTGTAACAGATTTAATCTTCAGCACTCTTGTTTAATCATTATTAGGATCTTCAGCTTATTAATTAATACGAAGATTTTTTTTTATACTCAGCGGCAGATTATCAGTTAATGTTGATAATTATAACCTTGCAAATTTTAAGAGATTCTCAGTTCACAGCATAGTGTTGTTTTTTACAGGTGTTTCCAGCACTGGGGGGCATTTTCTATCGAACTGTGCTGCTGAAAAATAATGGAGACCTTCCCCTCACTTACTGCCAAGACCACGGCTCTGCACAATCCATGCCAATACTTCCAAGCTGTGGTATGGTTCAGCCAGGGGATCACCAAATCCTCACTCTCAGAGCGATTCCAACAGAAGACAGTCCTAAACAAGGGTTCAACATATCTTTGCAGCTTAATGCAGCTAAATATACAAAGGTATCACTTTATACAAGGACATGGGAAACACTAAAATTCTGTTTGGTTGTGTTTTTATATTTTAATCTGCAACATCTCTCTTTCTTGCAGGAACTGACAGTTGTTAGTGTGGTGGAAAAGCCTTGTGTGTCTCTCGAAAGTGGCAGTTTATATTTTTACCCAACTGCTGTGGGCTCACAAACTCAGCGTACCCATCGCATCAGGAACTTAAGCCGTTTCCCTTTACGGTTGCTTAACTGATTTGCTTGATTTGTTATGTTTCAATTACTATTCTGGTTCTGTTTTCGACATTTTTCAGTTTATTGTTTTTGGTCTGGGCTTCTATTACTATCATAAATCTTATCTGCGACCAACTTTCTTTGATTGTTCTCCATGACAGGTTTCAGTGGAGCATCCCAGAGCCAGACCAGGAGCTCATCTCTGTCAAACCAGATGCTGGTGATTTGCTTTCCAATGACAGCTCAGTGAGAGATTAAGAAACAAGTGTAACTGTTGCTGACAATGAATTATTGAAAAATATTTACTCATTAGGTGACTTTTCTTTTATTACAGGTTCAAATATGGTCTTTCAGTCCTCTGGCAGAGAAAACATATACAATAAATCCTACTCTCACCTTCTGGCCACTCCAGAATGATGAATCTGACAAGTCACACCTAACCTTTGAAGTGACTGGAATGGGTTCAAAGGGCTTTATAGAGGTGGCATAATCATTGTGGTTATTAGGACCTTATATACATTTATCTGGTTATTACATGTTAATTTTAAAAAATCCATATAAATTAAAAGTATAAATATACCTTAGAATGAATCGAATAAAGCAGCCGTGGCTCATTTGTTTCCTTTCCAGACAGAGAAAGCAGTCTTGGATGTTGGAGATACTTTAATAGGAAGCTGTCGGTCATTTGAGGTTCCTCTTCTAAACAACAGCCCTTGTCCTGTCACTTTTCACCTTTCTGTACAGCAGATGCTTCCCCATGACTCTGAAACAGAGCAGGATGGTAATTGCTTCTGCGTTTCCTCATCATTGTTTTAGCTTCTATGTAGAATTTTTTTCTAGATGTGCATGTACATCAGATAGTTGGTTCCAACATTTGCTTTTTCATACACTGTAAAATTAATATCATCATGTGTGGCGCTTAAAGTCCTGCAGCTGGACTTTGAAAGGGGAACCATTCCTTCACGTTCCACAATGCTACTCCGATCCACTTTCAGGCCTTGTAGACGAGCCCAGTACGTCTGGGCATTCAGCTACCAGACAGTAAATAGCAGTGGTAAGCAGAAGATATACACTCAGTCACACTAAACAACAGTTCTTCTTTTTTTACATTCTAGTTTCTCCTTGTGTATGTCTGTCTCTGCAGGGATTGTGTCATGCCCTCCTCAGGCGCTGTGTGAAGTACACGCTAAGGCTGTGTTTCCCACCTTACAGGTGATTGATGGTTATAGTTGTGGGAGTGTGGCAAGGGTTAGCAAGGCACATTTATGGAAACTCTTCTCGTTGGACACGCTCAATGAACACCTGCTGTGCAGCCCTCCACCTACAGAAATGACTTTCAGAACCCCCACTAAGCACAGGTTAGTTTGAGGCAACTTTTTGCATCAGAATGAGATTATAAATGTAATATAAAGTAAAATGCAATAGCTGCCTTGGTTTACTACTTTTTTTTAAATGTGGAGTGTGGGTATGGCATTATTCTTTCTCTTTTTGTCTCTAGCCTGCACAGTTGTGCTTCCATTTTCACCACAGCCATGTTGGATTTCAACTTCAGTTCGGCTCCTTTGAATTCAGACCCCTCGCATTTTCTGTTGATGCTTCACAACCCTAGTTCTATTCCTGTAGACTGGTATTTATTCAACTGATTGCAAATCAATCAAAGTGAAATTATCCAATGCAAATAGAGATCACATTCGGCATGCCCTGATATTGATCTTCAATATCAGGTCCTTCTTATTTCCAGAAGACCAACAGATAGAGCTGGAGTACTGGTCAGTGACTGGAGAGTTCAGCAGCACTGAATTGTATCAGATGAAGGTACATGCATCATCATTAATAAATAAATATATAAAGGCATTTCACATGTCATAGAAATTCTAACTAACATTTTAATAAATCACTGATTAAACTTAATAATTAATAATGTAACTTTTCTTTTTTTTCTGTCTCATTAACAGGTTCAAGAAAATCAGCTCTTCAGGGTTTCTCCTCGTTCTGGAACGTTGCTTTCTGGCCAGAAGACGCCAGTGATTTTCACCTACAGGTCAGGGATCATTACACTCCAAACAGCACAGACCTCAGATTCAGTTTAACATTTTACTGTAAGGGATCATTCTAACATATTTTGAATGCAAGTAGAAAGAAGCTCTTACATGGATCAGAATAACTGATAGAATAAAATAAAAACACTTTCCTCGCAGTCATGACTTTGTCGGAACTGATCGACTTCCTGTCGTGTTCAAAATCTCTCACGGTAGAGAGATCTTGGTGAGTTATTTTCATACTTAAACTTATTCAAGTCTTTCGATACAGTAGGAGAAATAAATCTGAAAAGAAAATTGTTTTACTTATTTTTATTTATTTATTAGATATGTTATGCTTTGATTAACTTGTTTATTTTTGTGTTTGTGTGTGTGTAGCTAAACTTTCAAGGGATGACAGTGGAGAAAGAAAAACCATATCTACACTTTGCCTCCACTCATCATGCCTTCACCTCTGTAGCTATCGGAGACTGTAGTCCTCCGACACAGGTTTGTGTAAATAAATTGTAAATCTCTAAATATTGCAGCCATCCCATCTACCAAAACACAAAAAATAGATACAAACTAAAGGCATTCACATACCTAGCCCCCCCCACCTCCCCCTTCCCCTTTTTTTCTCTTCCCTCCTTTTGTGTTGGTTAGTAGGTTATTGTTTTGTTGTATTTTTTAGTTTTGCTGTTAGCGGCTGTTTGTTATTGTCTATGTTGATTGTTGTCAATAAAGAATGATATAAATGTACATATTTACAAACATACATACATAAATTTTGTCGTGTTCCCGACAGAATTTCTGATCTTTGTATTTTTTAACTGTGCAGATTTATGAACTGCACAATGGTGGGGCAGTGCCGGTCCATTATGAGGTGGACACGGCTACTTTGTTAAAGATTCAGACGGACAACTTTAACCATCCAGTGTTGCAGTGTCTCAATCCGAAAGGAGAAGTCCTTCCTGGAAAGAGCTGTCAGCTGGAATGGATCTTCTCTCCACTGGAGGCGAAGATGTACCATGTATGCACTGTATTGTCTTTTCAAAACATTTGTTTCCCTTCTGTTCACTGTCTCCTTTATTCTGATTAAGTCCTCATATATTTCTTTATATACAACTCTAATTAGCAAAAGCTGTCTCTCAATGTCCAACAAACATTTTGGGCATTTTTTCCCTTCTGTTTGTATCACCAGATGGAAGTTCTTATCAACATCCAAGATAATCAACCCACACTGGTGAGGTTTGATGGATGTGGACTTGATTCTCCAGTAACGGACTCCTTAAACATCTTTGAAAGTAATAGTAAGACAGCTCTACGTTGTGTCCAGAGGGAACCCTTTCCAGGACAGGTAGGAGTACCTGTGGAATGTTTTTTTTAAACAAAAAAAGGCCTTCCTATTTAGTATATCATTCAGTTATTAATTTAATGTTTTTCCTTTTTGTGGCAACATATTAATAGCTTTGATTGTTTACATTCTGTTTCATTGTTTGTGTGTGTGTGTGTGTGTGTGTGTGCACAGATGTTATTCCTGTCTGAGGACAGCATATTTCTGGGCAATATCCCTGTTTGCTTACAATCTTCAAGAGTAGTCTTCCTCACCAATGTGTCCCACACAAACACTGTTCAGTATCTATGGGAGCTGCCGCAGCCTGGCTGCAAGCAGGTTAGGTTTGTTAGATGAATCTGTTCAGATGTGCAGCTAAAAACATAAACATCGACTTTGGACCACCTTTGCTTCTGTGCTTGTCTTGTTAGGTGGTGCAGATTCATCCAGAGCGAGGCCGCCTTCATCCGGGCGAATGTGGCCTTTGTGTCGTCACCTTCACTCCTTCTGATTATCCCACCATGTATGAGCTTGATCTGATCTGCCAGGTACTGCAGTCTGGATTTTAGGATTTAGGTGACAGAAGGTCTGATATTTTATTAAATAGGACCACTGGCGTACCAAACCGCATCTCCGCATAATGTGTCCCACCATGGTCTTCTCCAGGTCACTCCAGAGGCTGCACTTAATCAGTATCACAAAGCTTTGCGTTGCTGGGAAGAAGAGAGACAAAGACAGCAAGATGAATTCACAATTACAGACCAAAAACTTCCAGAGAGACAAATAGTTTTCATTGATCAGGTTTTACATCAGATATAACTTGTTAAAAGTTTGACTTCCTGTAACTGTTCTTTAAATTCGTCCTACTCATTTTATTCCAGATCCAGCAACCTGTAGCCGCTCCTGTGAGGAAAGGGCCACCAATCAGAAAATACAAGGTTTTATTCATTTACTATGATTATTTAAAACTATGATGCTTAAAAAAAGAGCCTTGAAGATCCCAACTTATGAACTTTTGTTCCCATGCACACCTTTTTTTATTTCGCATGCAGACCCTTCCTCCTATCTGTGCCAGCAGAAGTTCTGGAACAGTTGGACGTTTATTTACCAGAAAAACAAGAGCTGAACGGCGATTGCAGCAGGAAAAAACTAAAGAATGGAGGCGACCTGAAGCCCCCCAGCCTGCTCTGCTGCACCTGAGCATTACAGCACACTCCCATGGGCTTCTGGAGTATCTCACACATTTTCCAGATCAGTACAAGAGGCTTATGAGGTAACAGATTTAGTTCACATAGTTCATATAACCAAGCAGATGGGGAGCTTTGCAAATGTTTTATTTCTACAATACATCTTTCCATACTTGAAGTTTAGTAAGTTATCATCACACTACAAAATCTGGCTTTAAAAAACAAGAAGAAAACTACAAAAAAAAGTTTTATTAAAAAGTTTTATTTTAATTTTCCCAAACTACAGAAACTACTACAAAAAGGTTGGCAGATAATTTATCTTATTTCAAGGAACAGTAACCTTGTCAAGAATTCCTAAAACAAGTAAAAAAAAAATTAAAATCTTAAAAAAGGAAGAATAATTATCTTACTTTTAAAAAATAAGCATATGTGTCCTTGATTTGAGATGTTTAATCTTACTTAGATTTTAGTTTTTGCAGTGCAGAAATGAAGATTTGATTCGGGTTGCTGTCATATATTCTGTAATAGTGATTTTAATTCAGTCCAGTTCAACTTTGTGTTACACCCATCTCATCATCTCAAGGCATTTTTACAGACACAGTACAGTTCAGTATAGTATTATTTTTATCCAGTTGAATCCACAGTTCTCCATTTTATAACAACTGTGTTCATATAAACCAATAAAATAATTTCCAAACTGAGGAAACTGAGCGAGGACAGGATGGTGGGTGACAGTAGAAAGACAGAACACTCTGTGTAAACAGGAATAAAAAGCTACAGTAGAACCAGATTTTTATTTTAATTTAAAGCTAAAAGAGTGTTTTCTGTTCTGGATTTAAGAGCAATAAATAAAGAGATGCTAACATTTTAGACATGTGATCTCTTATTTTAGCTTAAATCTCTCTCTATTTGTATTTTCCCCAGGAACCTCCCACTGCATAGGACCCAGCAATCTGTAAAGACTTCTATCAGCACATCACTCTCTGCCGGGTCGTCCATATCAGTACATAGTCCTGAGAGAGAAATTCTGCAGAACATAATAACCTCTCTGCTAAGGTATCGCCTGCAGCTACTTCTGTAAATAGGACATATATATTATAGGTTGGATATATAAAGGATCAATTATATGTACGCATCTGTTTTGTGTTACCATGTATGTCTTCTTCTCTCATCGCAGGGACATACTCGATGATTCAGCCTTCACCAGTTCTCTGGCTTTATCCTGCCAGCCCACTATCTACAAGCCTACACTAATGTCCTTCTCTGACAGCCGCTACGTTCCTACTCCATCTTATTCCCCCACACATACCTCGCCGTGTTCTGGTTCTCCACCTCAGCCTAATGTTTCGGTAAACGTGGACAGGAAGCCGGTTTCAGGAAGTTCAGCAAACAGACCTGAAATGCCCACCACACTGAAGTCTGAGCATGTGCCTGCTGATGTTAGTCAGATAATTCTGATGAACACCTTCCAGAACCTGATGAAGGAAACCATCAGAGGAGAGCTTGTCCTCACAGCCCACCCACACACCGTTACGCTGCCCCCGCTTATTGTAAGGTGAATACAAACACTGTTTTTTACCAGCTAGTTGTATTACATCCATCATCTGTTTGTTATTCACGTGATTTATATGTTTCGTTGTCTTTAGAAGCAGACAGGTGTCCAGGGCTGATAAAGACCAGTAGACATTCCCGTCTCCTATCCCACCCAAATGCCCCAGAGGTCCGCTCTGCATTTGACATCTCATCATTAAAATTGTGAATAAAGACATTTCATCTTATTAAAGCACTGGCAGTTTGATGCTTCTGTTTAATCATTAAAATGATTTTTCAACCAATGTTTTTATTGTGCAAATGTGGAAAAAAGAGTTTCTTTTGTAGTAGTTTTAGTTTTCTACAATAAGAATGGTTTATGTCAAAGACAGACAGATATGTCGATATTGGACACTGGAGGGCAGACTAGTCTTATATGCAGACTTAATAAAAGGTTTCAGAATATTTTATGGTTTCAGAGGTAATTATGGACGGTTGGGATTATTTGGTGAGAGCAGCTATTTCCCAGTTTAGCCAAAATATTACTCAGCCAGCTGTGCTGGGAGTCTAATGATAAATTCTGTGTATTACTTGACAAGCAGGGATTTCATTTAGTGGTTGAGTCCTACAGCAGTGGGATTTGCACTTATCTATGATGTCCTCCATTTGATTTCTTGCCTCTGTTCTTATTCTCAGATGTACGTCGCCTTGGAGAAAAGCGTCTGCTAAATGACTTTAGAATTACTGACATACGATCTTCATGTAACATTATTTCTCTCCATGTAATTTTTGTTTTGAAGAATCCACCAACGAGGGATCATTTTTGGCAGATTTATTCATCAAATAAAAGCATTTGCCTCCACCTTGATTTTTTTACCTGATTCATTTGGCAGTTTATAATTTAATACACGTATTTACATATGCAGCATTTTGTACAGATTAATCACATAAATAGCTGTATATATAAATAAATAGACAATATAATTAACTGACAGCAGAACACAAAAAGCTATTATGAATATTAACTAGTATTCAAAATATAAATAAAAAACCATAAACCAACTATTCAAATCTCTGTTTCCTTCAGAAGAAGTGATGTTAATATTTCTCATAAAACTGATATTTCATCATAGATAATGTTTTGCTCATCAAAAGACATTTGTTTCATTAAAAAACCCACAAAACTCATCAGGCTCATTCAGTTATTGTATCCTTAAATTACCTCTAGATATTTTTCTGGAACTTGAACATGCTGGAAGAAAGAGTACCATATGAACTTGTTCCTATGTAGTTTGGTTATTTCTGAACCTGGAGATGATCGGGGAGATCTTGTTATGGAGATATTGGACCTGTTCCTCCTGAGTTCTCAATTTTTCATATTCAAAGTAAGGGATCTGAAATAGAAGAAGAAGAAATGTTTTTAATGACGGTGTAAACATGTCAGTAAAAGTAAAGCTTCATCTAAAATTAGGAGTAGACACAATGAACGTAATCATGCAAGATGTTTCTTTAAAATCTTTTAGTTTCTGATTTTCATTTTTCATCAGCTTTTACTAAAAAATTATGCAAAAAATGTCCAAATCAGTGGATGATAAAAGGCTGAGTCCACAACAAATCCCAACATGGCTTATAACTGCACCTGACTTGCTAACTTACTCAGATAAAGCTGGAAAATAGAACAAAGATCCCAATCAACAGATCTGGTTTAGTAAAGCCTACCTGCACCACCTCATATCCCATCCTGCGGAGGTGTCTCCTCTTTGTGACTTCCTTCCCCAGCAGGTGCTGTGTGTTGCAGCAGAATCGGTTCTGTCCGTCCAGGCACAGTGCAATCCTATATAAGACATGATGACGAGTTCAAATAATCACTCAGATCTTTGAGCAACGCATGCAGCCAAATCTGCACAAGGTCTGCATACGTTGCTACAGTTCAAAGAGTAAATATCTTGTAATTGTTGCATGCTGGAGCACGTTGAAGGAAGTCAGCTTCACCCAACACTGGTTCTCACCTTTTGTAAGTGTGTTCCCACTGAGCCAGAGGCAAGATGGATCCATTCTCATCCAGGCATATTTCCACATCTGTAACACAAAGGGGAAGGCAAAACATCAACTATCCATTAGCAGGAGCAACAAAGCTGCCATTTTAAAGGAAAATTACATGAAATATTGCCATAAAATGTATGTCTGCATGTTAAATATGGAGTGAAATGTTAACTAGAATGGCTGCCTAACAGATTTGTGCTTCAACTAACCCCTCAAGTTGCAGTTTACATGTGTCAAGACTAAACTTTTACCTGTTTGGAGGTAAATGACATCAATTTCATTAGTGATGAGAAATGTTGCCCTCTCAAATGTAAATCCTTTCTAGAGGTAAATCTAAAAAACTGTGTTTTCAGTTTCTGCAGTTACAGTTTACAGATCTGGACCTGCTCCTCTCTTCTGCAGGAGCTGTGTGGAGTCTTGGGTCTGTCTGTGATTGTAAATCTGAGGAAGAAATGATCTGCAGTAGCTGCTCCCTGCATTGTTTAAAATCATGCACCACTCACTTTCTTACAACCCTCTGCTAATTGTGTCCCCTTGTAATAAAAATGCTAAAAAAATGTTTAGTAGATATCTGGGTTGATGCAGAAAACTTCTTTTTGACAGCCTGATAATCCACCATCTTATTCTCCTCATGTCCAACAGCTTTTCTGTCTCTGTCTACATATCATGCCAAAATTATCTTTATTGTATAGATTTTATTCATATTTTGGCTATAGTATTTTTATATAATTTTATCCAGAGAGGGAAGATGCAATAATATTTCACTGTAAAATTTCTATAGACTAAACATTTATTTTGTATGGAAGCCGAGAGCGGTCATCCTCGCATGATTTTTTTACTACTGTTTTCTCGTGATAACGGGATAATTATCTCGTTAT
>JBAMHX010000014.1:21607882-21624301 GCA_037177515.1 Pseudomugil tenellus
ATATATATGCAGATGATGAATCTCCTGCTGTAGATAGCAGCCAGAGTTTACTTACGTTACTTGCTGTAACAAGAACATAATTTTGCGCGGTTCCTTCCTCTCTGAAAACAGACTTTCTGCTTCTGGACATGTAAAATCATGTGTCAGCAGGAGGTATTAATATTTTATACTACAACATTTTCTCTCACACTCTCAGTGTGTGTGTCTTTGTGTGCATGTCCCAGTTATGAAAGAATTTCTTGAACATGCCTTTCTCCTGGGGATTCCAGAGATGACTGTGGTTTATTTTAAAAAGGTTAGGGCCATCATGTGTTT
Source organism: Pseudomugil tenellus (assembly GCA_037177515.1). Lineage (NCBI taxonomy): Eukaryota > Metazoa > Chordata > Actinopteri > Atheriniformes > Pseudomugilidae > Pseudomugil > Pseudomugil tenellus. The sequence goes on from JBAMHX010000014.1 coordinate 21,608,198, forward strand.
CTGATTTAGATCAAATTCAAGCTGTCAAATAAAATATTAGCCCCAATGGGATTTCTAATCATTTTTGATCATAATCAACCGGGAATGTGTTTTGTGGACTTGCGGCTTGGGTAAGGCATTTTTCTGTGGAAAGTAGAAGGGCACATGTGTGGCACAGAGAAAGAAAAAAATAATAATGGGAGGGAAAAAAGGGTGAAAGAGAATCACATCCATGGTGCATTCTGGCACTCCATAGGAATCTGTTTCACACCCAGATAAAACCAGTGTCAGAGGGGGATGCGTGTGTGTGTGTTTAGCGTGAGTATGATAGGTGTGGCAGGACAGGGGTTAGGCCTGTTAGCTTTTCCTAGGTGGAGGAGGGTGGGAGGGGAACACTTCATAATCCAGACCGATGCTCATAAGCGCAATTGACAGACCAAATGGGAGATCACAAGTTCTTGCACATTATTGCTGTGCTTTGTTTGTTTGATATGTTTAGTTTATTCTGTACAGTTAAGCACTTTGAATACTGTCCCAGTACAGTTTGATACAGTTTACGGTATTTAGAGACAAAGTTTCTCATACTGAGATTCTAAAAAGAAACATAGCGATCAGGTGAGATGTGAAAAGGGATTAGAAATATTTCTGAGGCGTTTATGTATTTTTTTTTCATAAAGCTCCATGTAATTTACTCAGGCACTGTAGTGGTCTGTCCAGAAAGTGTGATCTGAAGCAGAAATTGCTAAATCTTTGACCCATTATCACTTGTTTTGATTTTTTACTGTTGTGAATCCTCAGTATGCAGTGGATGTCCTTTATAACTGTGTAGAATGTGTCTTTTATGTTCTACAATACATTTGATAGCGAAACCTGCAACACTATCGTTGTTGATGTCTACCTTAAATGCAGAGCACCACCTACTGTAATTAAGATGATGCAATGGATTGGCAGAACTAACCCTTGTAGGCTTTGCAGCTAATTTGTTTGCACCGTCTGGAACAAATGCGTTCATATGTAAGACTTGCAATGACGAGAATGCATAAAGGATATCTGATCAGAGAGGACACAAACCAGCAATGATAATTTTTTTCAGGCAAATTCAATTCAAAATCCATCCACTGACTTCTGGCAACAATTTAATAATTATGTTTATTGGTGATTTTACTATTTATCTAAAAGGTCAGATAAATAGGCAAGGGATGAGGAGTGGTGTGTTTCTTTTTGAGAACTGCTCTGTAGTTCCGATATTTAGAGCCACATTACTCCAGTGTGAGTCCTGACTATCACATAGCGCATAGCAGGGCACATGAATTCAATTTGTCGACAGAGAGGGATATGAGCAGCACCAGTTTAGCATGTTCATAGAATCTCATTGACTGAATAAATAAAAAAGATGTTGTCATATACAAGCCATTTTGAAAGAAGCTGATTAGTTTAGGAGACTGATAATGGCTGGAGTGGGATATGTAGTTCAAGAAGTATGATTTCCTCCCAAAAATGTCCTCATCACTGTCTAACAATGTGCCATGAGCTCTGCTGTGATCCAGCTTTCATTATGCCGCTGGTAAATCCCAGCTCCACCATCGCCATTCTTTTGTTCCTCTACAAAATATCTCGTAGAACAAAACCCACACGATAACCTTAATGTAATGACTAAAAAATGCACTGCTGGCAGCTCTTAGTAAAGCTCCCATATCTATCAGGGCGTTCTCTTTTGCAGGGCTGACCTAAGTCTCCACAGATGTATTATACATGCTGGAGGGACATGTCACATATCTCTGCTCTGAGCTATTTGATTAAGATGAAACAATGGGGGAGTAAACAAGCAAGGTTCTCCAGTCCAAGGGACAAGAAGAAGCTGAGAGAATACACTGGCTTAAGTTTTAGAAGTCTGGTTATTGCTCCTGTATTGGCGAGCATCTGCTATGCTAAAGTGTCTTTGAGAAGGACAACGTAGCTGTTGTTGCTGCAAAGCTAACAGAGAAGGGCTGAGAGAAATGCTGATGGCCCATTAAGCACAAATGCCTTCCACCAGAGGCTACCATATGTTGCAGGATTGATGCAGAACTAAACTGAAACACCCGTCTTCAGTCACATGAAACTGGTATTTCACGTTGACTTCTGAAGTTACATTCACATTTTAAACTGTTTGCTAAATAACAAGGTATTTGTTTCCAATATGTAGCTGCAAAGTACTGTAACAACTAGGAGTTATTTTAAAACTGTGTAATTCAATGATCACATAACGGAGCCACTTACAGACAAAACTTTGGCTAAATTTATGATGCCGGTCTGAATCTTCCAGTTCAATCTAATACTAAAATCACTTTTTTGTGTTTAAATGATCATTTCAATATGATATTATATTATATGCGCGAAAGAAGGGGTGCCCAAATCCAGCCCTTGACATCTACCATCCTATAACTTCTAGCATTTCTTCTCCAACACACCTGAATCAAATTCCCTCTTCTGCATGTCATCCAGGCCTGCTAGTGAGACATTTATTTGATTCATGTTGGACAAGGGTTACACCTAAAAGTTGCAGGATGGTTGGTCTCCAGGACCGAACATGCACAGCTGCCCTAAAGTGACAGACATGCGTAGAGTAAAACACTATGGTACACCGAATGTGCTACGTTTCGTAAAAATGGAAGCTGCGCGTATATCAGGAGTTGTTACATACCAGTCGGAGCCAAAAACAAACTATGATCCCACAGATTGTGACGTCTGTTCCACTTCAATGAGGTCGGATGAAATTAAATGTGACACAGATGGCATATGTATCTGATTTTAGAACCATATATAAAAGTGGACTAGGTCAGATCTTTAAAAACCTGATTTGTGTCACACATGTGTAAAAAATTCTAACTGAGCTGTAGTTTTTAGTGCCACACATCAAGAGGAGAGTGAAAGTTAACTATGAGAAACTGCTCAGTAGTGAACATAGCAACAAACACCACACAGCTTCTAGTTCCAGCAGAGTCCCATGTCTGCTTCACACTGCTGGGTAGAGTGATAGGAGTTTACCCTGAAGCTAGCTGCAGCTTCACTTCCAACCTCAGTTAAGAGTCAGAAGCGGAAAAGTCAGCCAGCTGTTTCTGTTGGAGTTTTCACTGCTAAGCCCAGCAACAGACCAGAGCAGCACAACTGCTAAACCATCAAGGAAATTCTGCACTTCAGGAGAAAAAAGAGATCAGACAGAAAGACAAATAAAATTTGTTGTAGCTAAACACAGAGAGCGGTTAGCTCACCTAGCGTAGCAACCACCTCCAATCCAATTCTTCTTCTACCTACTGAGCCATAAAGGACACAAGACCAAAAAGAATGTGGAAATATAAAGAACACACTCGTTATACAAATAACGTTTTATCATTTTCCTGTGGGGATAGCTTTTTTCCATTAGTGATGACGTTGTAATGACCTCACAAATAATTGGCTAATTAATTTTAACAGCCCTGACTAGTCGACTTTAAAAATCACCTAACATGCCCATCCTTAGTCTACTGTATGTGGGCTGATGACCATCTGGTTAGGGGCTGTGCAGTGTCTCCTCCCAGCAGGCAACTAAAGCTGAGCCAGGACCCCAGGCTCAACACCCTGCCGGACTTTGAAATCAGATCTTTATTGTCCATAAAGCCTCAGCCAAGTATGAAGAATCAGCCCTCCCTAAAACAACACACTCATCCAGCAGAGAGGGGGACAAGATGAGAGAGAAACTTCAGAGGAGAAGAGAAGGGAAGGTGGTTGAGAGGAAACAGCCAGTAAAGCATACAATTGTCAAGCTCATGTTCACAGCTGTGCCGCAGTTATTTATAGCTCATTGAAAGATAACTCAATTTCCATAACCCTCTAATTTTGTTGCCGCTTGTCCCAGTTCACATATCAATACAGGGCTATCTACAGAGTTAAACTTAGCTGATGAAAACATCACAGTTTGTTCTGTCGTGACCACTGAAAAGCAACTGTTTGCTTTATTTTAACCACATGTGATACAGTAGAAAGAAAAAAGAATGTATGGCACATAAACAATATTAGGCAGAGTTTAAGGTCTAAGCATTTGTTTTTAGTATATTGTTGCTTCACTGAAATCCACTGAATGGAAAACTTCATCTAAATCCTTATGTGTTCCCACAAATACAGAAAAAATGGCCATAACGTACCTGCAAACCGTCATGTGTAACATAAAACTGTTTTGTTTGGGATCTTCTTTTAAATAAAAAAATCAGCAGATTCCTACATGATCACAAAATGTTGCAAATGAGAACTTATATAATGAAAACAGGTCATATAGTACAACATGTTTTTCTTTAGTTCTCTCAAGAAATATTTAGACAGTGATATTTAAAACTATATCACATGCATTATAAGTCTCTCATTTCAGAATAATAACTTGTGTAGACACTCCTGTATACACAACTCTGTGAAAGTCGCACAACAGCATTTCAACCAAGTGCACATCTGGACTTCGACTGGACCATTACAACACCTTGATTCATTTCTTTTTCACCCATCCCTTTAAGATTTGCTGCTGTGCTTGGGATCATTGTCCTTCTCCACGATCCAGTTTCATCCAGACTTCAGCTGTCAGACAGATGGCCTCATAATGGACGCTGTTATATGTTGTGGAACAGAGGGGCTCATGCTCAACTCACTGCAAGGTGCTCAAGTCATGTGGCTGCAAACACATCATACCACCGTACTTTCCTTACATTACTAAGTTCTACTAACATGTTTTCTTTTTCAGACTGAGGTTTTATTTCCTGCAATGCTTCTAAATAATGAATTTATTTCTTTCTAATTGTACTGTCATGATTTTTTTCTTTAACATGATAACTGATGCTTGTTAAGTCTGAGAAACGGCTGAGATGTCGAGTTTGCAGGTTCCCTGAACCCTGGATGTTGTGTGAGACATCCACTACTGCAATATTTCCCAACCCTTGTCATCGCAGTACCACTCCCTTGCATGTCCTAGATGTGTTCCTACTCTAACACACCTTGTGCAGATTAATGAATGTGCTCATGACGTTCTTTGCAGCCTGTTAACAACCATAACAAGTAATGTTGCGTCTAAAAACATGCATGCAGTGGTACTTGAGGACCAGGATGGAGAAAAAATTTGCTACTGAGAAGATATTCCATTCTGTTCTGTGTTTTTAGTGTTAAATATTTTTTGTCTGTGTAGTTTTATTTCACTATAGGATGATTAAATTGTCCTACTATTGAAAAGTAGCAACAACTGCATTACTTAAATCACTGCTGATGCAATATTTCTTTATTTTTCACACCGCTGATTGTTCCAGTGCAACAAACTGCTAAAACGTGTGCTTTAATAGAGGGTCCCACATTTGTTGATTGTTCTCTAATTAATACTATTTACTTATTTTTGCTTAATTTTTGCTAGGTTGTATTTCTGTTAACAGACCTGTTAAGGGCCAGGTGAAATTTTTATGTCCTTAATGGTAAAATATGCAAATTAAATGAGGGGTAATCTTCTTTTTCACATGACTCCAGATTATGTATAGAGGAATTTTTCTAAGTCTGGCAAAAATCTTGTGAATCTTTGAACACAATATCTGACTATGTAAGTTTAACAGTCACACAGAATGATCAAAAAAGATTTGTCTCAAATCAGGTGATAAAAGTCTTTCAGATTATTCTGCAAAATGTCACATTGTTTTAACATCAAGATGCGGTTAAATGCAGGTGTCGTTTTCTTCATTGGACCACGAACCATTCAATAAATGATCACAGAAAACTTTTTTAGGAATAACTTTAAACAGATGCACATTTATAAAAAACAGAGCTAACGTTCCTTCCAAAAACAAGTATAAATCCACTGTCCACACTTTCCAAGCACCTTCTTTACAGCTTCTTTTTACCGCTACATCTTTGAACTTATCCATCACTACTCAGAAAAAGAAACAGAGTCTGGATTGATTAATGATGGGTTCATCTGGAGGATGCCAGTGCAAAGGCTTACCTTCAGCAACAGTTCAAGCTTTATGTTGTTGGTGGTGTGAGGAATGGTTCATATAGTACATTTTTCCTTTTAGTCCCAATCGATCATCATTTAAATGAAACGGTCTTACTAAGAATATTTTCACTGTTTTTTTACTGGTATAGCTGTAATGTAGGTCAGTCATGTTAAGAATGCAAGTCTCTGGACAAAGGATACAGTGATCATGTGCATAAGTTATTACCTCCACTTGACCAAGCTTGGTATAAAAAACATTTAAAGCTTAAATGGTTATATGGAAACAAATATTAAAAAAATACCTGATCACAAAACTGTACCTGGCATGACAAAAGTACAGCCAAAGGAAGAACACTTTAACCCATGTAGACTTTACTCTTACAAATATCAAACTTACTGAAGAATTAGTTGTCAGTTCATTTGTTTCTCTTTATTTCATTTCATTTATTTATTTACTTATTTATTTTGGTAGTGCATACCATGGAATAAATAAATTACTTAAAAATGTACCATAAAATGGATTTATTGTACTGTTCCTGTGTTTACTGGGTAAGTTTTGAGTATAAAGTGAAGACCAGCAGTAAAATTTACTAAAGTATTAACTAACTGGTTAATAAATGTTTATGCCACATATAAAGGAAGAATGAACTTATGTCTTTAGGCCTTTTTATCAGTAAGTCAGTTCCATGCGGTCATAATCAGAGGTGAAGGAAAATAAAATGTGCAATGTTTTTAGATCTAATGTAATGTGAAACTTGTAATACATTATAAACCATAAATGATTCACCTCCAAAGTCACCTTTTTTTAAAAAGCTACAAAGTTTGCATGACGAGGGAGGAAATTGGTTGCCTGGAGCAGTTTTCAGCTACTGAAAAAGCAATATTGTGACAGCAGGAGCTTAAATATGTTCTTTTTTATGATGTTTCAGTCAGTGTCATAAGTGTCATTGCGCAAGTTGCAATGTTGATTTATGAACACAGAATTTTACAGCCAAACATTTTCATTTACTGGTTAACTTTAAGCTTTAACTATTTTTATTTTGGGTAAATCATTTAAGCAACTTTCAGGGCAAGAAAGTGTCTGTGTTTGTTTAAAGCATCACTTGTGCTCGACCTCAGAACAAAAAAGTCTGTAATCTGTATTTTTAGTTTAATTATATCCACCATGCAGGTCAAAGTGAAAGCTGATGATTATTAAAGGTACAACAGTTATTCTTAAGTTAAACTTTACAATGTAAACGAGTTGATAAAATATTAAAATACCTTAATATATTGAGAAAATGAGAAAAGCAATCTCATATTTTTAATTCAAAATACACAGAAATACATGTGATAATGTGTTAAAATGTTTATTTTTTTGCATCTTTTTTTTTTGTCTGAACACACTGTGATGGGCAGGCGGCCTGTACAGGTGTACCTGCAACTCGCCTGCTAATTGCTGGGATAGCTCCAGCTTCCCTGCGATCCTGGATTAGATCTAGCTTAAAAACTAGATGGATGGGTGGATTCTGAACATATCCGTATTTATTTTTTCTAATAACATTCACAGATTTTTCATTTTTTTTGGTTCATGATTCTTTTTTTTCAGTCTCATCCAGATGAATCTCTTTCTGTTCACTGCTTTTCTTATTGTTTAGGCTTTCGGTAAAGACTTAGGAATGTTCCTTTCTAAGTAAAATATGACTTCCTTCTTTGGGTTACACCGCAATAGCTTATTTTATAATTTATGTGTCAACCTTGAGCACTTGAATTTTCTTGTGTAAAAGCAATTAAAGAAGATAATTTATGTTTTGGGGTTTTTCCACTGCTTCAGTGCAACTTCTTATTGTATTTAGGAAATTTTGCAACATTACAAAGCCGAGACTTTACAAGATAGTAAATTCTCTCCTTAAGAAAACATCCATCTCAAACTGAACCACAACATTTTCTTTAGATTTTTATTCACGTCTCTGTCACGTATACATCTTTAAATCCATGAAAGGTGACGTGAGTGGTTTCAAACATAACAGCTCTGTGTGCAGGCAGGGCGCATTAACGACTGGATTAACTCAGATAACATCGTACTTGTAAATTTCTGTTCCTCAAAACTATTATGTTAATGCAACGTATTTACCAGAAATGTGATCATGCTGAACAGTGCATTGTCCTTTTAAGATCAATAGATAAGTACAACACTTCACATCTTAACATGGTACAAATGTTACAAAACCAAGTAGCACTTTGGAAAACTACTAAATTTGCAGCATCAAATGACAGCTTGTCACAACAATAAATAAATACATAAAAACACTTAATCAGAACATTTTATTTATGGCTCTGTTTTCAGAAGGTGCCAAAAGTCTTATTGCATTGATATTTATAAATGTCCATAATCCAGCATTGCTTTTATATTTATAACAATTTACTGAATTTAATGTGCATTTTTCTTTATTTATTTAATTATCTACCCATCTAGCCTTCCATTTTAGACTAACATTGTAAATAAGAATTTGTTGTTAATGTTTGTGTGGTTAAATAAAGGTTAAATAAAATATCAATACACTTGTCATGTTGCAAGAAGATTTAATGGAAATACTGCTATGAAAGTAACATAAATTATTTCAAAATATGTTGCCAACATAACTGACTAAGTGGAAAACAGATGACTTTTTGTTTTCTTTTTCTAGCTCCTGTGAATGACAAGACCATTTAAAGACCTTCAACACACCATTCCCACTGTGAAACATGGGGGTGGCAGTATCATGGTGTGGGGATGTGTTTCTTCAGCAGGGACTGGAAAGCTGGTGGATGGAGCGAAATGCAGGTCAATCCTGGAAGAAAACCTGTTGGATGTGGCAAAAGACTTGAAACTGGGCAGGCGATTCATCTTCCAGAAAGACAATGATCCCAAACACAAAACCTGAGCTACAATGGAATGGTTTAGATCTCAGAATATCCATGTGTTAGAACGACCAAGTCAAATTCCAGATCTACATCCCTCCCACTGTTTAGATGTGCAAAGTGGGAACATATCCCAAAAGACTTACAGCTGTAATTGCAGAGAAAGGTGTCTCTACCAAGTTTTGATGCACCGGGGGCTGAAAACTAATGCACACCACACTTCAGGTTTATATTTGTTTAAAATCTTGAGAAACGTGATCATTTCTGTTCCACTTTACAATCATGTGCGACTTTGTGTTGGTCAATCACATCAAATATCAATGAAAGGAAAATAAGTTTGCGTTAGTAATGTGAAAAAATTGAAAGGATACTTCTTTAAGACACTGAATTCTAATACTACATGTGAAATAACACATGCTCATCAATTTTGCTAAATACTTGTATTTCAAGTCTTTTGTGTCAGTGTTGTTTGTAACATTTCGTTCTGTCAGTATTTTAAAATATTTTTTTCTACTGTAATACTTTGGCACACAGCAATTAGTTATATTTTTTCCCTTAAAAAGGCCGGAAAATATAAATTCTAATACATTTTAGTTCAAAAGTCTTTTTGATATTTTCTGCATTTATCAGTTTGATGCATCTGCTATGAGCTCAGCTAAATATACACATTCATAATTACTTTTTAAGTGTAGGATCACACTCCATTTTAAAAGTAGATCCAGAAACTGACAAAGCATCAGTGTGTGTAAAGATGTAAATATGTAAACCAGGTGTTTACTGAGTCTGCATGAACAGACATCCTATACATACAACATTTAGGCTTGGCAGTGCCAACGCTTATAGGAATGCCATTAATCTACAGCACAACAAATAAATGTGCATAGAGGTAGAGCTGCACCAAATGTATTGAATATGTTCCCCTAATGATATGTGCTTGGAATCTACATGATGCTTCCAGCCCTTTGTGAACAACATGGCACTACAGTAAAATGCTATTGTTAATCTGTTTATTATCTTCTTAGTTTTGATGTAAATTGAGCTCTTCAGTGTTTACACTTACATATATTTAGTGGACCGTTACAAACTCATGAAGATGATGTCATCTGAGTCTTTTGGTTAAGCAGATCCGATAACTGTGAATTGCCTTTGCCATGGTCACTTTGAGAACAAGCTTCTTGCACGCAGCCATTTCAGCCAATCCTATGAGAAGGTAACATTCATGAGGTGGGCATTAAAACTCTGGAACTAAACTAACCCAGAGAGGAGGAGATGATGTGCTCTATAGTAATCCACAGCATGAGAAAGACAAGGTGGATTGTAAACATGAAAGCATTTTAGCCACTACAGTAGATCCCTGAAATACAGTTGGAAACTTGTAAATAATCACAGTTGCTATGGTTTCTCTGAAGCCCCAGTTATGGTTTTAGCATTAGAGACCCTTAATAAAAGAGACTGATACTTGTCTGGATGAGTGTGCTCGCCTTGCTTGTGATTAATTGCATCACTGCTGTGGAACTAAGTCGGGTGACAGGTCTTTTATGGGCGACCACAGTACAGTGGTATTGAATTTCAGTGGCTATGCCCTTGGCCAGATAAGTGATAATACACCACAAACACACACACATTACACACATTTTCTATAATGTACTTTGCTAACCTGCCAAACACAGTAACTAATGGCTTCTTTAGTGCACAAAAGTAGTTTGAAACAGGTATTCTATATGTTACTGAAGAGATCGTAATTAGGTAATAGGTAATCTAAAAATAGAGAAGGCAGTGTTGGCACAAACAGCAGAGAAATGCCATCACACCTGTACTGAGATAACCTCATAAACTAACTTAGGGTGACCGTAAAAACCTGCTATATACCAGATCCGTCTCTCAGTGTGTGTGTTTTTGTGTGTTTACCCTGTCTCAGCTCTCTTAAGTCCTCCAAAACCTAATTGTAGTTTCTTTCTCTCTCTCGCTCTCTTGAGTGACAGCGAGGATCTCGCCTCGCCCGGAGCGACGTCACACTAAGGTGGAAGAAGACGAGCTCATTTTTCCTGCTTTTATCATCCAAAGAAAACACATTGACAGACTGTGCAGCAGAGACGCCACTATACCTGCAGCCGGTGGGCACCGTAAATTATTTCAGCCACCCCATCGGTGCGCCACTCCATTGCGCGTTGCAACTTTCATTCAAAAAGAACAGAGAACAACCTTCTTTCTCTTAATCGTCTTTCTTATGATCTAATTGCGTGTTAACTTCTCAGAGAAACTTTGGGACTCGCTTTCGGTGCCTTTTTGCGTCCGCCAGATTAAAAAAAAGAAAACTTCACCGCTTTCTTGAGTATCCTCTTTCCTCCTTGGAGCGCTTTGAAAGCATGTAACGTGCTGAACAGACTGAGCAGAACGACAATGAAGAGGTTAACCACACCTTTGAAAGCGGACATCTCTTCAGTAGCCACTTGACCAACTTCGTTGCGCATTAAGATGCGCCCAACAGAAGAGGAGTCGAACTTTTGCGCTCTCGTTGACAGTCACTCAGCCGCAAGCTGTTGATGGTTTCGTGCCGTCAGAAAACGGAGAAAAGGGACATCTTATGTATTTAAGAAATAATTACAGTCGGTGTTGGCTGGGCTCGTCACATTAAAGTTTGCTGAGGGAATCTCATTGAGGATTTGCAGCGATCAACATGACGGTCCGTCTTTCGCGGATCCAACTGGCCCTCTTCTTCATCTTGCTCTGTCCAGTCAATATCATCGGACTCTGGTGGTAAGTTTCCACGTGCTTTGTGTGTCTCACGTTCAAATGTTTTCCTTTTTTGCACTTCACCTCATAGTGAAACGGATTTGGTTTTGTGGTGAATCAAATGTGTCATTTTTGTGCACAAAAGAGCGTAATTCTGTTTGTGTTTGTTTTTTAAAGTGTTGCATTCATCCACAGCGCATCACCTCATCACTTAGTGATAAACTCTTTTTTGACCTAATGACCTTTGAAATAAGAAAATAAACAAAAATGAATGAATGGGAATGAAAATTAAAAATAAAAAATATCCAAATAACAATTCCTTACGTTAACTTTTATTTTGCCCATTTATTTGAGGAAAAACACATTATCCAAATCTTCTTTTCTACAGTGACACGTGATTCATTAGTGAATGATACATATTAACGTTCAGGACAGAAATAAACCCACACATGCTAATGCAAAGCTTCAACTTTGGCGTTGAGAGAATAACACAGCGGGTTGGGGTACGAGGAAAGACATAAACACGGAGGTGAGAGGTGTGTGCTCTTTATTCCCTGCAGTGAGTGAGAGGACAGGGAGATTGGTGGAGGTGTAGCTGATGGTGTTTGTGTGTCTGTGGAAGGAGTTCAGGGTGAGGAATGTCAGGTGGCCCTCTAGGCGCAGAGGATATGTCATCATAAAACAATCCACATAGGCTCAGCTCCACAAGGTGTGTGACAGTTCAACAGACAGACAGACATGTGCAGCAGATGAGCTGATAACATATTTTCTTTTCACTCAGGTTTCCATGCTTCTGTCTGTGAAGTGCTTTCATTGACATCTGCGTTGTGTTTCGTCAGAGAAAAAAATCCCATTTCTATCCACACACACTTCTGCTGTGTTTGAAAGTGAAGCTTTGTGGTTTCGTTCTTTTGAATCCTCCCACTGTTCATTCACAGCGCAGTCAAGGTCAATGTGGGATGTAGTGTCAGAAAGGCTCTGCAAGGCAATGCATGACTGGCAAATGGGTGTCCTTAATGCAGACATGTTTCTGTCACATGCTTTAAATGTGATGGAATAAGTAGGTAATATGTGAAATCAATGAAAAAGACTATGGGTAATAGTCATTATGGTTTAGAGTGAGGACTCTTTCGGCTTAAGCTACTGAGTAAAAAAGCAGCTTGAAGCAGCATGAGTTGCCACTCAGCAAGAAAGATAAGACTTCCACATCACGATTCTTTTAAAAATGAAGTTCATTTGTAGAAGAATCTGATTCGGTATCAGAACCATTATCTGCAAATCCTCCAGGATCAAAGCAACATGCATCACAATCAATGGGTCTACAGCCAAACATCGCAATTTCACAAATAAGGTAAAACAAATTGTACAGTGTCTCCATTTTTCTTACTTCTCCCCATAATAGATGCAGCTTCTGACTCATTGTAAGATGATGTTGTTCAGTGTCTCAGCCCAACCACTTGGATTAAATGGACTCACATCTTATATTCTCTGATGATTTGGCCACAGATCTTACATAGAGGACTATTGGAGGCATTACTTTTCCTGCTTTCATGCTAGAGAGCCTGTATTCAAGATCTATCACACATTTGCTTCAGGGATCTAACTACGGATTTGGACTTTATTCCATTTGAGGATATTAACAAACAAAATTAACTTATTAATGGTTTACTGTTATAATAACTGCACAGAGGGAGGCAAACTCATTAAATTGTCATAAAAGGGATTTTTATTTGATGAAAATAAGTGCTTCACATTTTCTTAGAGGATTTTGGATTTTTTTTCAGCCTTAATGTTTTACATGTCACACGAAAATAAAAACTTCAAACCGAGTCGTTTTTACCAAAGCTGAACTTTAACTGTGTAAATGGCAGCAACTGTAGATTTTTGCAGTATCTGACATAGTTTGATAAATTCAGCTGCAGTAGTATACCTCCTTTGGATTAGTTAGGAAGTGTAATGGATGAAGTAACTGATTAGGTTTGCACATTAACAATGACATGATTATATTAAAGTGTTAAAATGGCATTGGTTAGGCATAAAAATAACTTGTTTAGAGTTATTCAAAAATAATTTTTAGCCACTTCATTAGTCTTAGAACTGCCAATTGATCTGGTTTATTCAAGCCAATCCTGCAGTCTACTGGACCACAGCTGAATCAAAATAAAAAAAGGCACAAATAGCCTATTGTGTTTGAAAAATCGACAAAATTTCTGCAAAGTTCATGCAAGTACTCAAATTGTCTTGTGTTTACGATTAGAGATATTTATTGTATTTTAAACAAACCTGTTGTGAATTTAGGAAATCAACACTAAAGAATCAGCTACTTCCTTTTTATCCACACTGACATAAATTGTCATCTTCTTTCACTCACTTGCTTGTTCTCTGGCTCACTTACACACTCACTCAATCACACATACACACAGTGACTGACTGTGATGCTGCCTGGATGAAGCCACACCTGCGGGTTGGTCTCCAGTCTGCCAGGACAATGATTTTCTCTGTTGAAAGACGCTGGACATACCATCATACATCGCTCTTTCTCCGTCTCATGCTCATTCCTTTTGAATGTCTCTATCTCTGTTTGTCTTTTGAAGCAAAAAAAAAAAAAGACTATCGTATGGATAGGTTGTCGCTGAAGGAAAAGAGAGAGCTGCAATGAGAGACGCAGAGTGAGAGATATGAAATGCTGGGAGATAGCTGCCCTTTCAGAGCCTCCGCTGATTAAAGCAGTCTAATCATTTGGCCTGAGAGCAGAGAGCAGAGCTCAGAGGAGTGAGGAATGTCTTTGCTCTCTTATGCTAGTTTTGACTGTGGTGCTTTAGCAGGGCCAACTTTGATATTTGTGGGCATCAGTCACAGCCGTGGTTTGGCAGTCACCCTTCCTGGAATATGCCACAGCGCCACAGGTGTACATACACACTGTATTTGTGTGTTTGCATGTTTTGACCTCCTTCTTTGTGAGATCTTGTCCCTCCAAATATATGTCCAACCAGTGGGTCTGTTTATGCGTAAGAAGATGCACAACAGCACTCCTTCGGTCATATGCGGCTATAATGAGCACACGCATTTACACGCAAACACGGAGGGCACAGTCAGAGCCTCAATCACTGCGAGAGAGCTTCTCTGTAACAGATCTTATCTCATCCACTCAGGTCCTGGTCTGAAACACTAAATGTCTAATCAGGACCAGAGAGATGGGTAGAGATAAATGGCGATGTGGGTTTGGCAACGTGTTCAGTAAAGAACTGACATTAATTCTTTATGTGTGTGTGAATTGGATTGCATGGGTCTGAGCTCTGAAACATGCATGGAAGCTTTTGTGTAGACATGCATGCCATCACTAGTGTGAAAGATAAATAAAGAAGGACAGAATTTTATGAGAATTTTTTCATGTTTCTATAGTGAAAAGACAGGGTTAAGAGTTTTATATATAAAGATTTAAAGAAATATTTAATTATTTTGAGCCAGAGTTGACCTGAATTGACAGTAAACATCATATACCTGATCATGTACTCTGCCTCTTTTTGAATTGGATGCAATGACCCAGCAGAAAATGAATGTATTGAAATTTGGTTGAAATTGAATTGCATTACCTCACTTTTTTATATTAAAGTTGACATATGCTGATGTTTGTTTCTGATGTGGATTTCTTCCATCTGCAAACAGAAATCTGTGCTATTTATCCAGTTTGGAGTAGTTGAGGAGAGCTGTTTGTCTTTTAACATTGCATACTAATTATAAGAGCTGGAACTATAAATTTAATCTTTACATCTATGAAACGGCTGTATGAACTGTGTTTGTGCTGTATCGTCATGATCGATAAACATTTTTGCCTTTTTACCGCCTACCTATGTGTTCATATGTGACTTAACTGAAAATCACACCATGGCTGGATTCCAATCCATGCACTGCATGCTTCGAAGTACGCTTCGTGGTCTCCGCAGTCTGCATCCTCCAAAGTGCAAAATCCGCTTGTAATGGAACAGCCAGGGTAAGAGCATCACAGATGTCAACCAGACAGCATTGTTGACCAACTTCATATGTAATTTATCTAATTAATGATAAAGATATAAGATATTTCCTCAGTACTTTGGATTGTATTTATTTTTTATTTACATGTGTGTCTAAATTAAAACATCAACATCAGGGAAAAATAATCCTGGTCAGATGCATGTAATAAAATTAATTCGTGGTCACGGTACACAGTACTGCTGCCATCCCAGCTTGTCTGCTGGAACAAATATGTGCTTTTATGCATTAAAGAATGTCCTCTCCAGCACTCGACTGCTGCTAATTCTTTTCTCTGACAGGCAATGACTTCTGGGTGATTGGAGACTGCAAAGGATACATAGCATGAACACTTCGTTTTAAGCTAATTCAACCCCGAACAAAGTGTTTATTTGAAGTGTGGATCTGAAGTACACTACCATGACGTCAGCACACTTCGAAGCGTGCAGTGCATGGATTGGAATACAGCCCGTCTTTAGTTACCATATGTTTTATATATATATATATATATATATATATATATATACACA
>JBAMHX010000014.1:21666334-21680842 GCA_037177515.1 Pseudomugil tenellus
TGTTCCGGGCACGTCCCATCGGGAGGAGGCCCCGAGGGAGACCCAGGACATGCTGGAGAGATTATCTCTCCCGCCTGACCTGGGAACGCCTTGGGATCCCTCCTGATTAGCTGGCAGATGTGGCTGGGGAGAGGGAAGTCTGGGCTTCCCTCCTTAGGCTGCTGCCCCTGCGACCTGACCTCGGATAAGCGGAAGAAGACGGTATGGTACGGTACGGTGCAGAATATCCTGGTGGCAAATGCACACATGGACAGTCTAATGCTCAAACATGGTGTTCGTTATAACATATATATTGTGACAAGCACAAATGTTCAATAAAAAAATACACCAGGCTTCATTGTGATGGCCCATGTGAACACTGAAGTCCCCCAGCAGAATCAGGAAGTCCCAACAGGAAGCGCCGTCCTCTAAGCTGGTCTTTAATGCATCAGCATAAACAATCAGGAACCTTCCTCCCACCTGAAGGCAGAAAAATTATAACCTCCTATCTACTGAGGTAAACTCCAACATGCACGCACCAGGTTGGGGGGTCCACACCTGCTCTGTACTTCTTACAGGGAGGAAATTCTAAGTGGAAGAAGGACCTGCCCTTTTCTGGTTCAAGAACCCAAGTTGTTCGAAAACTGCTCAACCTCCATCATCAGCTCAGACTCCTTCCCCACCAGAGAGGTGACATTCTGTGTCTCATGAGCTAGTTTCTGCAGCAGAGGATCAGACTGCCAGGGTCTCCGCCTGCAGCTGCTGCCCAGCTCATGTTGACAATGCCTCTTACAGCCCCTCCTGTAGGTGGTGAGGCCACAGGTTGGGCTGACTAGGCCTCGTAGGGAAAAGACTGATCACCTGATGATTACCTTTGTACCCCACCTCCAGGCCTGGCTTCAAATTCCCAGCTACCTGTGTCTGGATGGGGGAAACTTAGTTCCAATCATTTTAGCCATCATTAGGATCTTTGAGCGGGCTTAGTTAGTTCCCTAGCTTAGAGACCTATTTACCATGGTGGCCCTACCAGGGGCATAAGGCCCCCAACAACAAGGCACCAAGGATCCTCAGGAGACACAAACCCTTCCACCCTGATAAGGTGGTCGCTCGGGGGGATTATGGCTCTCTCACACTAAATATTAATAAACCAATAGAATAGATCCATAACTATATATTAACTATACAAACTATATATTAATGAGTGCTGATAGAGGGGGGAGGGGGGTTATGGCTCTCTCAGACTAAATATTAATAAACCAATAGAATAGGTCCATAACTATATATTAACTACAAACTATATATTAATGAGTGCTGTATGACCTAATGTGTTTGGATGGGAACTCTGAAATTAAACTGGAAAAAGTACACGACAAAATATAATATATTATTCTGGACATGAGAGGCAAGCTGAGGATAGAGCTAAAATGTTTCCCAGAAAATGTTCAATGAATGTAACTGAACAGGAACATTTCCTCTTCTGAATATTGAGATTTCATGTGTGTCCATGTGTCTCAAGGAGTATGAAAGAAGAAAAATAGCACTGAAAGAGGTATATAAAAGAGACTGGGACAGCAGTTCTTGAAATGGGCTCTAGAGTCCAAACATGGTTTTCATATGTGTTAACTCTTGCACAAATTCTACTTATTAATATGATATTTGTTTAAACGTTATGTTGATGATTTATTATGTGAGAAGTTTTGTAAATTTCTGGTGAATGTTTCTAGGACCACCTGACTCATGACAACTGAAGAGCAAGTTCAAAATATTATTTCATTCATATTTCCATAAACCTGTGATTTACAAAGAAATGTTGTGATCTGTCATTATGTGTTTCCAGATGATAAAATGAAGCACATCCTGCTGTAGAACTTAAGTCAGAGTCACAAAACCACCAAGTCTACATGCAATCCAGCTTTCCTCACGTCTTGAAATAATTAAGCACACATTTACCATCCTACCCAAATCTTCCAGGTCAGGGTACAGTGATAAACCCCTCTGGGAGAAAATGTGATGTGGGATTGTTTCCCTGATCTTCTAAATTTGTGTATGGCAACTTAATTACGTCTCAGTGCTAAACCCATGTTATGCTTCACCACTCCTGTGACTCTGTGCTGGCAAAATGCTTGCTTCCCTTCTCGGATGGGGAAAGCCTTTTTATTTGTGGTTGCTGGATCTTTATTCTGAGCTAGTCATAAAGCATTGAGATGAGTGATATCATGTGGTCTTCATCAACAAGTGAGCTTTTTGTTGTGCTTTATAGTCATTTAAACAGTGAGATTAAAGTCAATGACACATAAGCAAAGTTAGACAGCACTGGGAACCAAAAGTTTTAACAACTTCTCTTCTCTTTATAATTGCTTCTACTTACAGAGCAACAGGAGGTCTCACATTTAAGAAAAAAAAAGATCTGCGTCCATCATAGGTTTTTCTGGGGAAAAAAGAAAAAATATGATTAATTTAAGGCTTAGAAAAGAAAATCTAATTGGGGTCACCCTAGCAGACATCACTAATTCCTTTCAGGCACTGTAAGCTAAGTTATTTGCATATTTGCTGCTCTGATTAGTCACTAGTTAAGCTTCTATTGCTGTTTGTGATTGTCATATTGAAAAGATGTGAAAACAGAAATTTATAGGTAAATGATGAAAACCATAAAAAGATTCACTGAATCACGAAAAATTGCTTGAGGTAGAAGACAAGATGCAAAAAAGAACTTTGTTACGTTTTCCCTGAAAAATTAAGAAGCGTTAACTTACTGGACACTTTAATCCTTTATTAGGTACTAGTTAGTTACACCTGAGCCAACAAACAATAAATGCATGTGATGGGCCAATTATTTCAGATGTGTATAATGTGCAAAATATCCCTATAAATGACAATAATTCTCATTTTCTTCTTGTGGGTCTCCACCAGTTGTTTCTTTTTAAACTAAGAGTTCTTTCCATTTGCATGCAGGTGTGTTTATTTCCTTATTTCCTTTCTTTAAACCACTTTATGAAATTGGATTCTCACTTCGTTTTTTATTGGTTTTAAAAACCTTACTAAGCTTCCCTTTGGAAACCTGACTAATGAATTCAGTGAGTAAAGGTCTAAACAGTTTGGTAACATCTATGGTATGTCAGTCAGAGAGAAATAGTGTCGATCAAAAGGCTAAACTGACTTGTCTTTAATAGTTTTTCTTTTCCGCAACGCTTTTCTCTCTTCATCATTGTCATCCACTTCAGCGTCGCTCCTCCACAGTGAGCAGAATCACTCTTCTTCACAGAGGGCGCGGGCTAAGGGTTTCTGGTGTCCCTATCTTGAAAGATCTCTATCCTGCTCTAACGAGGCACTTGACCTCCCTCGGCGCGTTTCTACTCCCTGAGTGACGCAAAAAAGTGGGCTGGCGAAGCATAAAGAGCAGTAGTATAGAGGACTATCGATGCGCACCGAAACATCACTAGTCAAGCAGACTTCACACAGAACGCCTATAGGTCCCACCGTCTCTGCCAGATGTCTCTGTCAGCGCAGAAAGCTCGCAGTCGGAGATACCGGCATGTTTGCGGATGTATTTGAAAAGGGGAGCGCCGACTTTTTCTCAAACTTGTATCAAGCTCTGCCAGTTACTAAGTTGTGAGGTTGAAACTTTTTTAAAAAAACTTTTCTTTTCTTCTTTTTTAATGAATGAGTATCACAGCTGCTTGGCACATCTGGACTCAGGGCAGTAGGAGCTGACCTCACCACTTTTTAAACATTTTATTTATTCTTTTTTTCTTTATTTAATTATTTTTTCCATCGCCCAAACAGAAGGGGAATATTGGAGTTAGGTTGGCTTAAACCCATTTCCTTAAAAAAAACTTTATTTAATTTATTTTTTAAAAACTTTTTTTAACAATAATTTTTTTAAAAAAAGTATTATTACAAGGCAAGAAGATGGAGCCCTCAGTCCTCAGATTAACGTGCATCTTCATGGCTATCTGTCTCCTGGACAAAAGGTGAGTTAATTAGGGAAACACCAGTTTGAATTAAAATCCAGTTATGCTGATTTAAAAAACTTTTTTTGTTTCTTGGTCTTACTGGGTCCACTCATTTTTGTGTTGTAGATTTCAATCACTAGTTGCAGCAAGGGCTTTAGAAGTCATTGTTAAATAAATAATTTCCACCTTAGCCAGCATGAAATTTATCCTTTCTTCATAAAAATGAATGATAAATAATTCAACTTATTCAAATACATGCATAAGTACAAAGAAACCACACATTTTACAACACAGTGATTTTTCAACTGTCTTGAGTACTGACAAGAAAAGTTATCTGCTTTCATTGTGTCCCTACATTATACTTATATATATAGTTTGTTTTAAAAAAATAACAGAAGAGAAGAACTAATACACTTGCAGCTAGAGTTGTTCAACCCTCAGAGCAGGAAACACAACAGGTAGCAACTGTAACTGGAAATTCAGGGGCCAACCAGCTTCAAAGTTCCGCAGCATAATGCAGGTGAACTAATCACATGTAATGACACGTTGTGATTTCTTTATTGAAAGCTATAAATGCAGTGTAACTGGTTGATTTAATGAGCAATACATGGTTTTTTGAAGCATAACTAAAAATCTGTTTCTTTGTATTAACTAAAAAGGGAAAAACAATTTACAGGGCCAACAGATGTTGTAGAAACTCTGTAGTGTGTGTGTGTGTGTGTGTGTGTGTGTGTGTGTCCAGCAGTCGCCTAAGCGTATACACTCCATCTAACACCTGTATTTGTGTGTGTATGTCAAAGTGAGCGTGGATACAGTGTGTCTGCCCAGAAGTAGGTTTGTGGATGTATGTAGGACTGCGTGTTCCACTGAAAATGAACAGGGAGACACACAACTTGTATTTAGAGTGTAATGACAATGAAAAGAAAAGCAGGGAAGCTTTCAGCTCATAAGCCATCATCAGCGCAGCCTGTGTTTTCCTGGTTACTGCTGTCGCTGCTCCTCTGAGAGCTCAGAGATAGCTGTCAGCTCAATTACTGGAATTCACATGATTGATTTGCAACAGAAAAATCTCATGTTTGAGTGCGCTGACACACCTCATGTCAAATAAGAAAATATGTGTAAAAGTATTTCCTCTGTTGATTTTATGAGGCAGGTGGGCTGCTTTTTTTCTCTGAGTGTGTGTTATTGTATATTCATGAGGATTGAGCAAAAGTTGGTGGACAGGAGGCTTGAATTTTACATATGGATGCTTTAAAAGACCAATACGACTCATGTGAATGACTTGTTATTATTATTATTTGTTTGTTTTTTGGGGAATGGGGGGGGGGTGGGGGGGCAATAACTACGTGGTATTATAAAGTGAATAAAACTGAAAATTTAAGACCTCACTTTCATTTCAAACCACCTGCATCTGGAGATGGTTTTACAAGCATTAACACACAGTATCTGTATTTTGGCAGGAATAAACCACAGTATTTACTATTTCATGGGCATCTTTTAATTACTGTCACAATCAAACATTGGGGTCACACCAGAGAAGAATTAAGAGAAGCTGTACTAGTGCTAACCAGACTTTTATGACAAATAAAAAGGAGCAGAATGGAGGCAAAAGGTTTGAGCTGAGTATTCTTCCTGTCATTAACCCAACATGTGCTCCCCACAGGGTGGACTCCAACGAAATCCTCGGACTGAAGCTCCATAACTTCGAACCAATCCTGAACGCCAATACTGTGTGCCTGACACTGCCAGGTCTGACGCGGCGGCAGCTGGAGGTGTGCATGCGTAATCCGGACGTGACGGCTTCAGCAATTCAGGGAATCCAGATTGCCATCCATGAGTGCCAGCACCAGTTTCGAGGGCACCGCTGGAACTGCTCCAGCCTGGAGACTAGAAACAAAATACCCTACGACAGTATAGTCTTTAAAAGAGGTCAGTTATACCATCACTCTGAGGCTTATGAGCCTTTTTTTCTTGTCTTTTTTTTTTGCAGGGATCTTGCCTTTTCCATATAAAAAAGTTTGGGGAAACATTTAGCTTTTAAACGTTGCAGCATACTTGTTACTATAATGTTATCATATCAAAGACAATTTAAAAGCCAAAGAGGTTGTCTTAGGCTTCGGAGTTTTCATCACAGGGTACAAGGCTAAAATTTGGTCTTCAAACAGACTGTGGTTTCCTCCGCAAACACACTTCAGTAAAACACCTTGAAAGGATAAGCTTAGCAAGATTAGCTGGCATGAGACATAAAAGGTCCCAAACAAGAGTTGATATAATATTCTTCAAACACAATTGTACTAAGATCATTTTTCACTTGTTTACAGCTCATCAATGCCATCAGTATGTCCTCCAAATGGTCAGGTTATCTCTAGTCACTAACAGCCTGGTGTCTTTTACTTCTTAACCACTTTACTGTAGCTTCTCCATCACACATACAAAGGGGAAGGTAACTTCAAAAGCAGTTAGTCACCTCCAGATTACCAAAGCTCATGCAGCTCAGTTTTCTTTGTTGCTTTGTTGTGCTTGGAGCTTGGCGAGTTGGCCACAAAGGATGAAAGAGGATCTTTAGAGTTGAGAAGCCTTCATATGGGCTCATCCTAGGTTATGGACTGGAAAAGGCATCAATTTCTTAGTAGCCTGAGCACCTGGATTGATAGACAAATACACAGTGTGACTGGTGTTGTAAAAGTTGGGTGTTCATTTTTTTAGCAAGTAGAGAATGAAAGAATCCTCAGAATTATGCAAATGTTGTAGCTGTATTTTAAATTGTCGATAAATTAGACTCTAGACGTGCATTTGGTGACATCCATATAATTAATGAATTCATTGCTTTGCTATCTATCATTTTTGTGTTCAAAGCTTTACATCACAGCCCTAGTTGAAGTCTATATCCAATCACTGCAGAGGGACTTTGGACAAGAAAAAAAATACAACAGTTTATGCTCACACACACTTTCACTCCTCACTGACTCATTGAGAGGTTGTTTGTCATTATTAATAAAGTCAGTTGCTGGTTGTCTGTTATCTCTGGTTTGCCTCAGGTGCAGAAACATCAAACCACTGACATAAATAACCTTTAAATATGATGATTCATCTGCTGCAAGTTGATACGATCCTTTCCTCAGAAGCTAAAAAATGGATACAAGCTAACATGTTGCAGCCATCATTGCGTGCAGCTGCTGCGGAGGAACAGTGCTCTCAGTGTGGCATGTTTACAGGCTTGAGTTAGATGAAATCGGGGAGGGCTTTGAGCATAACTGCCAGTAGATTATTGACAAGCTCACATGAAGCTTGTGAGTGCCAAGCTAGAATGTTTTTTATCAAGTTTATGAAAAATTTAAAACAAAAAAAAAAAGAAAAAAATCTTGTTTATGTGAAACCTCATCGCCTTGTCACAAATGATCTTGCAGCTTTTTAAATATATTTATAAGGTTTTTAAGTAGATTATTAAATGCTATTTGTTTTCAAATTGTTTAGGAGTCTGATTTAAGTGGATCAGAAGCTGTTTGGATCCTGCCTCAGACCTCCTTGCTGATAGTCTGACAACTTTTTTTGGGCCTGTGCTTATTTTTCGCTCAGGTTGGCTTAAAAACCAGGCTAAAGAGGAACCCCAAAAACATATAATATGACCTAAGTAGGAGAATTTGTTCGTCTCTATGTAGTTTTCTTTCATTCTCCCTCTTTCTCTGTCGCTGGGCTGCTCCTAATGCTTTTACTTCCCTTGCCAGTGCAAGTCCTACTTGTGAATTTGCTCTCAGCACTTTCCCAACTCTCGGCGGCAAAAGCAGAAACCTGTTTAGTCGGTTTCTGTAACACAAAGTGACAGTCTCCTTTGAATCTTTAATTCATTTTGCCACTTCCTCTGCCATCAGTTCAGCCGGGCGTGTCGCAGCCAGTGAATTATTTGTTAGATTGATTTGTTCCCAGTCTTCCGGGGGTCTGCGTCGTGGAGCCCAGAGCAGAGCAGGGCAAGAGCTAAAACAGGCTTTCTATGTAGGAGGATGTGCCTAAGTGCCATCACTCCTCGTCCACCTTGAGCAGGTCAAGGTGGCAGGGTGGAGGAGGAAGGGGGACAGGTTGTGACTTTGTGAGTCATTATGTATAAAGTAAGAGTAACTTCAAAGTTTTTGTTTGTGGTTTTACTTTTCAGAAATACTGTTTTTAATTAGATGTGAAGATTTAGATTCTATGATTGAAGATGTTTTGCAAAAGTAGATTATTTGTCGCTTTTAGTCGCTTTAAAGGTGACAAAATGCTGATGATCTGTTTATTACTTGTTTTCATTACCTGGAATTAGTGGCAGCAGCCTGATGTTTGCTTCTGATCAGCATGCTGCCATGATCAGGATAACTGAGAGATGCAAACCCTAAGTTAGTTAAAGTTAAAACTTAGAAATGTATAAGTCTTCACTTTAAAAGCGTAAGCCTTTCTGCTGCAGAAACAAATCTGTTCATTTAGGGTTTGACTTTGAAAAAAGTTTTGTGAAAGACTTGTCAATGTACCTGTTACTGTTTCCCTTTCACTCATTTTACTTTATTTTTACTTGCTATCAGTTTAATAATATCCATAGTGTTCATTTCTAAACATACCGAGTCTTATCTCATCCGTACATACAGCTGCCACTTTTTCTGCAAGTTGAATTAAAGCTAATTTAAAATTAAACATACACATCTTATTTAACCCAACACCATTTTCATGCACAAAAATCTATTGGAATTTTTCAACATGATTGTGTATATGCAAACGCACCTGAATAAAAACTGCAAATGATTTTCTGAATCTCAAGTTTTGCCACATTTGAAGGCATGTTCTACCTTTCAATGCTGGAGCAGAGTCTCAGTTTGGTTGGCTGGGGTCCATCACAGTAGTCACTAAGTGAGAGGTAGGGTGTAGTGACAGCAATGATTTCAAATAAAACAAAACAAACAATGAAAATGAAAAAAACAAGAAAAGCAGCAGAAAAGAAACTTTTTTAGAAACTTTTTAAGTTCTTCAGTGTTGTAGATGTTTAATTGGTGAGGAAAAAGTGACAGCCCAGTCTGAAATTGGTACAAAAGTTAATTTTGGCTTTTAAAATTCAATCTGGAAAACACAACTTTGAAAGTAATACTAGTATCACAATTACACATACAAGTGTTTTTCAACCCGCACAAATAAAGTATTCTGCTTTGACTTAATATTACCTGTGATATGCAGCTGGAATATGAGAAAAGGTGTATTTAAAACATGTGTGCCTGTACAAAAGACTGCCTCACGCTCAGCGTGTGATTCTCTCATTTACTCCTTATTTCACAATCTCCGACTTTATGTTGGTTCAACATTAGTTATGCAGAGCATAGAAGTTCAGCAGGGTACTATCTGCGTCAAATATTATACCATATGTAATATAAAAGAAAAAAACATAGTATTTCTCTTTTTTAATTATGTAAAAGCATGCATAAAGAAGGAAGTAACCTCAAACAGTTCTAAAAGGAGCAGCTCCAGTTAATAGATTTTATTTGACTCCAACAAGCAGCCTGAATCATTTCCCCTCTCAAGCACTGCGCTATAAACCCCTGAGTGGTTTTTTTTTTTCATGTTTTCTTTACAAGTTTCCATTCTAATCCTCACTGTTTTCTAAACTAGTAAGTGACTTAGTGGGGTTGCTTTGACAGAACCTGAGGGCACCTTCACAGGCAGTAAGCTGAGATCTAACAACAAACACAACAGACGGTTTGAGTGCAAGTGTTTCTGTCGCACTTCATCCTTCAGTATTAACGGATTCCGTGATTGAACATGAATCTCTTTGTCACAAAAAGAATATCAATATAGGTAGACTGACACATCTGTGTGTCAGTAAACCTTTCTACAATACTCAGTTTTTAGTCAAGGAGAACAAATTCATGTTGGTGAAAATGCAAGCTCAGCTAGACATTATATGTAGACATAACATGTACAAAGTTGTTTAGCTAACCTTTCTTCTTGCAGTAATCTGTCTGAGCCAGTTTGAAGTGATTACAAGCCAAGACTTACAGTTTGGCATTATCTACTTCTCTAAGCTAAACACATGGACAACAATTTTTTGAAATGTCCAAAAACAGTAAAGAGGATGAGGCAACCGCCACCATTACTTAAAAAAATAACTGAGGAAGTCTGCTAAAGGATAACAGTCTAAGTGAAAAAGTAGTGTAAGATAGATAAAGCTAGCTCAAATTCAGGAATAATCTCATTCCCACAGCTACTCACTCTAAGAAGTGAAATGCAGAACTGAATATCTTGTATATGTTCAGTAGGACAGACAGAAGGAGACACAGCCCTTTTTAATCAGTGTAGAAGTCCCCTGTGCATCTCCTAATGGGAGTGGTGGGGATCTGTTCATGTTCAGCTGGTCTTTTGAGACAGAATACGTAAGTGTTTGGAACGCTTAATTGTTATTGTCCCAGATGTTTCCTCTTGTTTTAGGGGTTTATGGTGAGTCTGTGAGTATAAACCTGTGTATAAACTCTAAAATAAACTTATCTTGTAAGAAACAAGGAAACAAAGAAGCAACAAAGTGCAAACTCATTAAACCATGGGATCACATTATATTTTTGTTGAGGAAGTTTCTGTTTCTGATGGGCTGAAACAGTTTTGTTGCTACTTATTTGAATAAGAAATACATGTCCATCTTCTATTTCTATCCCAGTAAAGCAAAAATGAAATATTACAAAGAAATGTTTTTAGTCTGACTGTGTAATTCACTCATTTCATCTGACAAGTTGAAGGCACTCATAGAGAGGTATGTGCTGCCTGCAGGTTATTTAGAGTTCTCTTATGGTAACACTTGAAATGTTTT
This sequence comes from Pseudomugil tenellus, assembly GCA_037177515.1. Taxonomy (NCBI): domain Eukaryota; kingdom Metazoa; phylum Chordata; class Actinopteri; order Atheriniformes; family Pseudomugilidae; genus Pseudomugil; species Pseudomugil tenellus. The sequence continues at coordinate 21,677,078 of JBAMHX010000014.1, forward strand.
TACAATGCCTCTTGCAAACGCCTAGGCACAGTGCTATTTCCTATACAGCCTTTATATCACCTTTCAGCAAGTTTGAATTTGATGCTAATGACATTTTGGACATGGCAATAAAACATCACACTGCTGATTGTCAGTTTCGTCAACCTTTTGGCAACTCACGTTAACTGAAAACATCTTTTGGACTAGGTGGTGTTATTACTTTCTTTATTTTAAACATATTCCAATTATTTCTTTCCCAAATCCCGTTTCCTGATTGTGCCACCTCTAATAATCATTTTCATTATTCTGATTAACATTATTGCTTTCCTCCTTCTGTACCTACAGGTTTTAGAGAGAGTGCCTTTGCATATGCCATTGCAGCAGCAGGTGTTGTCCATGCAGTGGCCAACGCTTGCTCCATGGGAAAACTGAAAGCATGTGGTTGTGACGAGAAGCGCCGTGGGGACGAGGAGGCCTTTCGCAAAAAACTGCAACGCTTGCAATTAGAGGCCGTCCACAGAGGAAAGGGTATGGTTCATGGTGTCATGGAGCACTTCCCAGCTGATCTACCGGGACCCCAGGATTCCTGGGAATGGGGTGGCTGCAGCCCTGATGTGGAATTCGGTGAGAAGTTCTCACGAGATTTTCTGGATGTCCGTGAGACCTACAAGGACATCCATGCTCGTATGAGGCTACACAACAATAAAGTTGGGAGGCAGGTGAGTTGCTTTTGTGCATGACAGAGGTGATTTTTGGTGTTTTAGTTCATTGCACAACAACATTTTCTTCTGTTTACCGACATGCAGTTCACAATTTACTCATATTACATGCTGGAATTCTGTTATTTATTTAGTAACTTCATAGCAATCCAGTCTGTTCTAGCTACAGCAATAGCTTCATGTAACTTAAGGTGTTGTATTTTGTCTAGATGTTGGTCCAGTATCTCTAAATTAACATTGGGATTAAGTTACAACTTTTAAAACCAATCAGTTGCCGCCTGTATGATCTACATGTACCGCTGCATCAGTGTACTTATTTCACTTTTAATTTTGATTTTAGTTTATGCCACAACAATATGTTGACTGTGTCATTGTCATAAGTTTTTCCATGCAAGAGTCACACCTGGGTGTTAATGATCAAATATTTCATGCTTACCATATAAGAATGTAAATGAGGGATGAATGGTACAGCCATATCGAACGTTGATTTGCAGACTTCCAGTTTAAGGTTGTTTGGCAATCGCTGTCTTTGACTTCTAGCAGTCAGGGGCGACATAAAGAGGATGGATCTAACTTAGAACACAAAGATACTATACATATACAATCAAACACCTCAGGAATTGTCTGCCAGCAGCAGTTGTCAAAGATGTTTGGCTAGGACGTGCAGCTGGACTAACTTTGCCCACTTAGATAGAGTTAGGATTAGGAGTTATGGGTTAGTGCATACAGCTTCTAAAGTAATCTGATAGATGATTTGGATGTGGGCTGAACTGGATGGTCCAACTCCCCCTTACTAAAGGTTGCCACAAGAGATTACTTATAGATATTATGAATTGGGTAATTTTATGTAATTTCCTTTTGTGGCAGTTATTATGGATCATTGTACAACAAATATTTGCATAATATCGTTCTACTCGTAATGGACTTACTATGGTGTTGTTCATGAAATTTGATGCAGAATAAAACAGATGTGGAGGGGGTGGGTTTAGTGATTCTTGATACTTTTCCAGTGAATTGTAAAACTGCTAATCTGTCATATATAACAGTGTTGTTATTTTTCTGGAGACCAGCTCACTCACTGTGTTTATATGTGTGTCAAATAACATTGAAAGTGTTCTTTGAAAAATCTTTTAATCCAGTTAAAAATAGTTGACAATTTTATATTAACAGTTGCAATTTGGATGTATGGGAATGGTTAAAAGTACCATGTACAAACACGGTTGTAGTTCGATTTCTTTCTGCTGAAATGAAAAAGCCAACAGAAATGAAGGGTCTTTGTACTGATCCAAACAGCTCCAGCGACCAATATTGATTTAGTCTTCTGTAGTCTTGTTCATGAAAATGCTCAAGAATATGATTATTGGGTTAAATAAACTTAAACTAGTTAAAATAGTTTCTTTTTGTTTATAGTTCCAGGAATTTTTTTTCTTTTCTTTGAAAAGTTTCCTAAACAGATTACATTTGCTCCAATTTTAACTGCACCATTGGTGCATATTGATAATAAGACTGATGTGCTGTCATTTTGAACACTTAAGCTGCAGTGATGTTAGATGCATTGGTGACAGCAAAAGTGACTTATAACTACAACAGCTTATAAAGGTGCTTGAGTCGTGACTAGTATTCATCGTAAACAGCAAGTGTAATCACTGAGATGGTGCGCACTACACTTAAGGGATTTAAAGTTTCATGTTCTCTGGGTTACTTTTAATCTGTAGTTTATGTTTTCAGAAATTTTTATGATAATTGTACCTCATTTGGTTTTGACTCAGCTGCCTGCAGAGATACTTTTCTTGCAGCTCCTCCTGTATCACAAATGTTCTACTTTGTGCAGAAGAGCTTTAAAACTTGGCAAACACAATGGACAAAAATCAACACAAAAATTAAAACAGCACAGCAACATTGCATTAACTATTGAACCTTTTCAGAGATAACTGTTACCATTTTACCCTCACCTAGTACAGAATGCCATTTCGCCCTTTTCCAGTCATGTTGACCACTCAATGTGCTTTACACAACATAATACATTCATCCATACACACACTCACACCTCAATAGGTACATTGGAGGAGAAAGTTAATTATTTTCTTAGAATGCCACAGGTCTTGCAGCGTATCCAAACATGCAACATCAGCAGAAAGACTGCACAATAACATTAATTGTTAATACTGTTGCAAGTGAACATACTGTACTACTCTGTAATTGTCATGGTGAGAAATGATGTTCTCCACAGGTTAATTATTTTTACAAAGACCAAGCACATTTTAAAATAAGTCATTGCCTGACAGCGATTGTTAATATTTATAGTGCTAAGGTAAGGAACCAGACACCTGTGTAACTTTAGCTATTTTTTTAGTATTCTTGGCACGGATCATTTTTTTAATGTACCACTGTTGCAGAAACTCGCAAGGTGCATTTTCTAACATTGTTTTGTAAGTAGTTGAGAAGGATTTTTTTTTGCCTTGGGTGACACAAAGGAAAGATGTAAATGACAGTGATAAGCCTTAGCAAAGTCCAGCAGTGTGGTGCTACACGACAATAAGCAACCGTAAAGTGCTCATTGTTTCCCGTTTCCTCCTAAGTAATTTGGACCAGTATCTTTTCATCAGTTTACTTCTGGTTTCCTTGATTATCCAGACAAAACACAAATGTGGGAGCTCATCAGCCAAATCCCACAACAGCTGGCCTCCTTGTAGTAAATGCCTTGGTTGAAAAAGACACAGCACTAGTAACAATCAGTACAGTAAGTATGTGAGCAAACACAGGTGAGGGCTGGCATGACATGAGTAATAATAAGTAATTAGACTAAGGGAAAGGGTCATAGTATTCATGTAAGTTGTTTTTAATCCATCCCTCATTACGCCACAGGCCTTCACATAATTAAATATTTGGAAGTAGTATATTGATTTTTCCATTTGTCTTACAGCCAACACATTCCAGATATTATCATGTGTTGTCTTTGCTTGTCTTTTACTTAAGGGGTGCAATTAAACAAAACATTCAAACTTCTCCTCTGAAAGTAAATGCAAATCACAGCTTCTTACACCCCAAAATGACAAAAGTTACATAA
>JBAMHX010000014.1:21680942-21692005 GCA_037177515.1 Pseudomugil tenellus
ATATATATACAAACTTAACTAGATTGATGAAAGTGGAGGATCTGTGTTATCTTGTCAAGATTATAAAATTGGCTAAAAAATCTAATGAAGAAAGGGTTGAAACAGCAAAGTCTTCAGCAAAATACCACCAGGTACAAGGTTGTCTGAGTTCCTTGTTGTGTTATTTTACAGTTAAGTAGCCAAGTTTATATTCTTTTGGTTTCAAAACGCAACATGGACAATATAAAGAATGGAGGCATGAAGCGTAAACTTGACTTAGCACTGCAGAGCTGTTTTACTGAACAAAACCTCACATCTAATTACTTCCAATGTTAAGAAAAGCTCTATAAAGTCCTATTAAAATCACACAACACACACATACATGTACACGCAAGGATCCCTGTATCGAACAAAAAACCCTGACAGGTGGGGCTTTCAAATTAAGCCCGCCCATCTACTCTATCTTTCCCCCCACCAACTTACCACCAGCACTACTTCACCTCTCCTCCCCCTGTCCCTCTCACCCCGTTCAGAGAAGTAGTCTTTAAGCACAGGAATGCAGTGGTTTTTTCGTGGGGTGTGCATGTTGCCTCATGCCCACCCCAGGGTTCTCACGGCGTCCCGTCTTGTTTTTAGCCCTAATTAGTGACTGCTGGCAGTTTGGAAACAGATGTTTAAAACCCTGCAAAAGATTTTAGACATCAAACAGCAGGGCGGAAAGTAGAAAGAGATTCGCCCTTCCTTCCCTCCCTTCTCTCCTCTTTGTTGCTCTGCATCCTCCAACTTTTCTCCAGCAGGACTTGGAATAGAAATGTATTAAGAAATGATGTCATCATGTTAAATTTGTGTAAACTCCAAACACACAATTTGCAATAAGAGCTGGAGCTGAGAGGGGTAAGCATGGGGGTGGATGATTGATATCTATCAAACTCTGAGCTGTTTAAGCTAAAAGCTAACGCTGAGCTAGCGGGAGATAACTGGCTAAAAACAGCGTTTGTGCTTCACTCTGCCTTCTTACTGATGATATTTGATATCTGTCAAACAATAGGCTCTTAAATATGCAGAATTTAAGACTAAATAGCGTCTAAATGGATGAGTTATGAAAAATCTTCCTCACAGTTGTCATGAAGGTAAGCTCGACCTATTAAATCTAAAGTGTTTTTTTTAGGAGACTGTAAACATGTTTATTTCTGATGTGAAGTTGGCCTTTTTAACATGTAAGTCTAATTGGTTTGCTTTGGGCCACTTCTACATAGGCTTCACTTAGTTCGAACAAATGTTGCTGCTTGATATATATCTGTATATTTATTTATTCTATTTGAATTTAGCAAGCATATCCTATTCAGCCTTATTAGGGGTCATTAATTTCCACTGAACTCAGACACTACTGTTCAGCAGTCATAATTAGCAGTTTTAGAACAAGGAAACATCGGTTGGCAATAAATTTCTTGATATTTTCATCCTCCCTCTGACTATTCTTATCTGTCATTTAAAGAACACACTTCATAACAAATACTTGGCACACTTTCCTGTGTTCATGTTGCAGAGCTGGGAGCAATGTAGAGGTTCTGTTTAATCCTGCCTGTTCTTCAGGCAGGTGGTGACAATGCTGGCTGCACAACAGTGTTTGGTGTTACTGGCAAGCTTCTTCTGGTAATTACAATTTACCATCAGGGCTTAACCTCAGGCAAGTAAGAAGAGAAGGGTTACAGCTTTTCGGAAGGAAACTATCCATTTCAACTGCTGTTCCTCCTTTTTTTTTTAACAAGAACATCTAGCTGATGCTGCTCGATTAGAATACTGCTAGATTTTAGCAAAATAATACACATTTGAAACGACAGTGGCTGAAAAATGCATTTAAAAAAATAAATAGTTAACTAGGTTCCCAAAATCATTGTCACTCACTCTATATCGTAAATAGGACTTGTATTTGTTTCATTGTTGCTATTTTATTGATAATTGTTTAGTTTGTCTAGCGGTCCCACAGGTTCTAAAAAATGTTGAACAGTAACCTTGCCTTTAAAGTAATAATGAAACAGCAGTTTGTGATGTTACACAATTCAGGCGGAACATATAAGTAAAGTATGTAGACTTCTAACTGAGCTGATAAGTCACTTTAGAAGATACAGAATACAAGCCTGATGCTGTCAATGCAAACCTTGCTTGATCAAGATTATGACTAAAAATAGAAACAATATTGTATGATAATGCAAAACTCCAAGCAAAGGAAAGATAAGATTCAGCCAACTAAAAAAAAATCTAACTTTGTGCGCTAGCTTAATACTGCCTTAACACAGAGTCCCCCAGGATAAATAAGTCATACTGATTTCAGTAGCACCACTTTGAGATCTAATCTCTCCAGCAAAACAGGAACTTCCAGATCATTTTATGGCCAATTTAACCCTTGAGCAATGATAAACTGCTCTTAAGAAGTCCATTCATATTAACTCATTGACTCAGAACCCACACTAAAAGCAAGCGCGTTTGATCAAAAACCACTGGAGCTGTGTTAGTTCTGTGTTCCTCAGAGGCCAGTTCATATCACCAGGTGTGTGTGGTGCGTTCCTGACAGTACAGAGAAACAGGATTTAATCAGATCTAACATACACTCTACATGCACCAACCTATGCATGTGTCTGAAAAGAAACAAAAAAGAAAAACTCATGTCTGACCTGTCCTACCCTTCACACAAATACACATAATGGAGATGAATGTCTCCTAGTGGAAGCTCAACAGGTGGAACTGCTTATGTGAGTAATAACGTTTTATTAGACTCTCTAAATGAGAGTGGTGGACGCTATGCAATTAAAAGTGAGTAAACGTGGTGCACACAAACCCAAATACACTCACATTCTAATGTAGCATAGCTGTATAATGCAGATATGCATTTGTCCTGTAATTGCATGTCATTGTGCTAGTGTGTGTGTGTGCTTGTCTGCGTATGCTTAGCCTTTCTTTTGAAGCAAGGCATTTGCTTTGTTTAAAGTGATGTCTGGGTTTAATGTGTTGCTGTGGGATTTGTTTGTGTGCTTTGATACCGCCTCAGCTTTCTGCCTGGCTTTAAGGCCCTTCAGTAGATTTGCTTTGAACTGGCAAACACAAGGCAGCAAGCGGACTAGTTGGAAGTTTATCTGCAGTGAGGGTCAGGTGTGGGACACGCAGACACAAGATCAGGATTTTCCCAAATGTGGTTATTGGTGATGACACAAGGATTGGACAATGATTAAATTCAAAGCACCAAACAAAGCAGGGAATAAGAGATCATTTTTACTGCTCCATTTAGGCTGGTTATTACTGTCAATGACATCGCTTTGCTTCCGTCCTTCCACATAGTTAACACATATTTATTGCATGCAGCCAATGTGCTATAGAAAAACGGGAAATGATCACAGCTGCAAATACAAACAAAGACAAATTCTTATCAGATTGAAATTAGACATTTAATTTGCAGTGTGTGTCATGCCAGAGGACTTCCCAAAAGTTATTAGTCATTGCCACCTGCTTCATCACCACAAAGTCAGTACTGACTCAGACGAGTCTCTCTTTTGGTGACCTAACCGAGACAATATTCAGCTAAAGGAATGTGGTAACACTTCACCTTTGGCATACAGCAGTCCTCAATCACAATATGTGTTGCGACATGGCTGCAGCAGGCAAGTGCATGCAAGAATTGAACTGCCTCATTAACTTTGTATGTTCTGAAAAATATACAGTAATTATTAACTATTGTTTAACTGAAAAAGTATCTCTGGCACACAACTGCAGATTCTATGGTTTGATTTGATTGCCTTGCCTTTTCCATTCTTGTTTTTTTCCCTTTTACTCTCGACAACTTTCTAGTAAGCTTCATTTTTTAAAATTATTTTAATTCCAGAAACACACTGTGGTAAATGAAGGTTCCAATATAAAATGATGTAATCTACTCCTCCACTTTGCACAACTGCTTGCATTTACTTTTCCCGATCTACTATATTATGTAGCTTCCAGTCCTAGTCTGCCACCAACATGTTGTATTTGATCTCTGTCTGGGGTTGTTTTTATAGATGTCGCTGTCTACTCTCAAGGCCCATTAAAAGTTGCCAGATGTTTGTTCAAACTATGGTCCACAACCAACGTTACAGTAATTACATCTCTGCAGCATATGTGCAATGCAAACTAAAGTATGTATTTACAGATTTCAGTCCATATACCTGGCTGATGATCCAAATTTTCAATGGACATTATTTAATGAATATCAACTGTCAGTTTTGATTCAGGCACTTTCTACATTACAGTGTATGGACTTCAGGTCTGGTTAAGTTATTTCGCATCCAAATAAGTGGCAAATTAAAACAACCACCAACATAAAGCGGATGATCAGGTTTTGGGGAGCAATGTACCAAGTGGAGAACAAAAATCAAGTGTCATTGCAACAATAAATCATTGTCTATGTATTTAACACATCATCCATTTCTGTGCATTTAAATTACTGAGTACAAGTAGAATTGATGCAGAAGTACAAACTGAGAATGGTTTGGTATGTTAACAGTGTTAGGTGAAGAAATGACCTCAGAAGGAAATACAGTAGCATTTGGCTGTTACAAGGATAGAGGCTCCTACTCTGATAGCATTTAGAAATTTGTACCACCATTATGGAGCCACAAATCAATACACCATAGTTTAAAACTGCATTTATCACTTTGACGGCAGAGCCAGCTGGTACTCGTATGAGGAATACACAAATTGGAAAGGAGTCTGTACAATGTTAGATAGCTGGGCAGAGATGTTGCAATTGCTTTGTAGGCAAATATTCGTGACTAGAATTAAATTCTGGCAGCCACACGTTGCTAGCAGAGTCTGATGATTAACGGTGTGACGCTTGCTCATTTTGTTTCTATAAAACGCCATAGCCACTGCCCTGTTCTGGTCCATTGTGTAGACTAGATCTGCTGTAAGATCGTTGAAATGGTTAAAGTGAGAGCAAACTATTGACTCCAATAAGAGTTTGTTGTCAAATGTCGTGTTTGGCTGGGATGACAGGACCGCATCCAAAAATAATCTAAACGTATATAAATGAGAAATCCTGTCAGCGGTTTTACACTGTGAATGAAGCATACACTTTCTGCTATTTTCAATACAATTAGAAAAAAGTATCATTACCAAATCAAAATGGAGACATGTCATTAGCAATCTGAACATATATTTATATGAAATGTATATGTTCATAACACTGAACTGAACACTGTTGTTGTTACAGCTTTCCACATTCTGCTCCTTCTAATTCTCACTGCGGGAAATCAGTGTATAAGTAACTTAAATTAGGATTTTGTCAGATGATGCTTTTATAAAATCAGGACTTCTTTGAAGCAAAGAGACATTCTGGATAGGCTTTGTGCAAACATGACTTGACTTGTAATCTTAATGAGCTGCTTTTCAGTGTGACATGTTTAGCCATCTGACAAAAAAAAATCAAGAGAAGATGTGAATGAGAGCAGATTTATCCAGAATTTAACTGTATTAGGAAAATAGTGCTTTAAGACTATGCAAATATATGGACTTGTGTAGCTTGAATAATGTTAGTTAGTCCCATTTGAGTGTACCAGATATGCAGGGTTTTTCTTGTTGAGCTTTGCTTTTGTTTTTTCTTAAACTTCAACCACATAGTCTGGATGTCTTTCTGCATTGAAAGCTTTCAATTTGTACAATCTGGGTGTGACAAACACATTTACATGTATTATAAAATTACAGTTTCCAGGATCATGTAAACATGCTGAATAATCCTGATAGTGATCACAAATAAAACTTGCATTAAGGCCTTATTTAGCACATGAGGTTTTGCCTTCCAGTTAAAAGGGAGTTTTCCTTTCCACAGAAAAATCCCCACTGGACAGCTGTCTGTGTTCTCCATCTTGTTTTTTTTCTTGTATCAGTTGCAAACATTGGGGCTTGTTTACGCCTGAAATTCTTAATTAACAGTGTTACATTTTACCTTCTCAGACTCTGCATCTATATTTTCATTTCTTTCATTGTAGTGATCCAGGTCAGATGCGACTTCAGTCTAAAATATAACAAATGACAGCTGGATGGACATTTAATATGTGAAATCACCTGTACACACTCAGTGCAAACTCAGTGCAAACTCCCTGTGTGAAAAGAAAGGGTAAGGCCGCCCTGACACCTGCACGATTCTGTGGCATGCACTGCCACGACTTGAGTCGTGCCAGCGCGCACACTTGTCGTTAACTGGGTGAATAGTGTATAAACCCGTCGTGACTGCATGCCATGTCAGGACGAGAATTTTGAAATGTTCAAAATTTTGGTCAGGACAAAATTTCGCCTCCGGGTCGTGAACTATGCGCCAACTGTATTACAGTGATTTTTTACGGTCATTTAGCAGACGCTTTTCTCCAAAGCGACTTACATCTGAGAATAAGAACAACACAAGCACTAAATCAAACAGTAGAGGGCATCATAGATAAGTGCATAACTGCTGTAGTGTAGTTGGGCACAGGTGTTGCCTGCAGTGCTAGGTGCACTATTTTTTTTTCCCTATGTCATTTTTTTCCCCGAGTCATTTTCCCTACTGTATGTGAAAACGTCATTGGAACGATGCGGGAAGATGCGTGCCAGATATAGGCATTTTCTCCTCTCTGCAATGACTGTGTCTCTGCCATTCACCATGTTCTCTCTTTCACTGCCAATTAAGAAATGACCTGGGCTTGAGGAGGCCCCTTTTTATATGGGATCCCCAAGTCGGAACAATACCTTCCGAACTGTGCAAATTCTTTGTGGCAATGCGGGAAGTTTGTAAACCATGCACAACCTATGCGTGCCAGTTTGTGTCAATCCTGACACTGCATTCATGAACTATTCGTGAACTCGTCGTGAACTATGCGTGAACTATGCGTGAACGAGATGTGAACAGTGCGGGAGCCTCCCCGTTGGTGCCACAAAATGCCATGATTTGCCACGACAAAATCGTGGCCAAAGTCGAGCAAGTGTCAGCCTACCCTTAGTCTCATTACCTCTTCATATTTCCATTCCATTTGTTCTACACCTTATTTGGGTTCTTCTCAAAATCTATAAGAGGTTTTCTTCCTGAGTGTATCTCTCTTTTAAATGGAGCAGACCACATGTTCAATTGGCAGACCATTTCTAATACAGCATGAACCAACTGCTTCCTTATTTCCTATTACCTTTGTACCTGTTTTTCTTTCATCCATCTGCCAAAAAATATTTCCCACACACATAAAGCACATTACACCTGCAGTTATTTTCTTTTGTTGAGGTTTTAGTAGCTTGGAAAGCCAGAGCAGAAGGTATGCAGCATATCAGCGGTGTGTTTAATGAACAAATGCACCCTGGAAAAGACTGAACAGATGTTTTTCTTTTGATGATAATGAATTGGCAAACGAGTTTGATAGCAAATATGATTAATCTGAATTTGGAAAAGAAAAATATATTTGGTATTCTCATTATGTAAGTTTAGACCACAAACTACGAGGAAGTTATAAACCACGCGGCCGTGCCAGACATAATAAATCAAAGTAAAAGAGTACAGCATTTTCATTTTGTTGTAACATGTTCCTCAAGAAAGTGACCTATCGTGAAGTAAAAAAATCTCTTCTTTGACAGTTGATTACTTTACTTCTCATAATTGTCATAATAGTCATAAAAAACTAAACCTTGTAAAATCTGCTGGCGAGTGGTGGCTAATGTATATTTTGGGGCAGACAGTTACCATCACTGGGCATGGCTTTGCAAAAATGTGTCTCCACCTGGTCTCCATGTTACAACAGAGTTCTTTTTCTTACTTTCCTCAAATAAACAAGAAATAGAATACTGCCAGTGGCTTTCACATGCTTATTTGTCTTTATGCCTTCATTTAGCCGTTTTCCATTTGTGCTACTTGGATTTCCTTTGACCAAATGTGTCTTCCTGTTGTTTTCCCACACACATGAATGCAAAGTCAAATAATCAGTAGGATCTCATTCTGATAGTGAGAATTGCCATTTTGAAGGTCTATGATGCATTAAGTCACACTTTAAGGCAATGTTTGAGAGGGGGAGGGGTGGTGCAGTTCTTTTAGTCCACTTTGCATTGTGTAGCAAGATTCTGCCACCATGCAAGATTTCTTTTCAGGCCAGTGCTTTTTGTGCGAGATTGACTTTTCTGCCATCTGAAGTTATATGTTTGCGTCTGATGTGCATTGATTTTGAAAACAAGTTGCAACACTTCTATAATCTGTGTCCTTCAGTACAAAATACTTTCCCTTATAGAATAACTCTTTAATGGGGATATAAAACTGTTCAAATAAGCTGAAAGGTTTTTGTACATCTGTTTGCAGTAAGGAATAACTCCAGAAGTTACTTCTGCTGTTACACAGTTCTTTGTAATCCCAACCCCGCTGTGAATTTTCCATCAAACAGTAGCAATATGGATGCAATTATGACTCCTAGGTCAGTTTGTGTCTTTAAGGTTTAAGTGGGTAGGAGCATTTCATGATTACAGACTTTGCTGTGTGTTTAAGGCCAGTACGTTTGTGATTCTGGGGTTGCCTCTGCCTCTCTATAAAACCTGAACCAGAAGCTGAAATCTGAAATGCAATGCAAGTGCTTTTTAAACTGTTATAGTTCTGTTTACTATAAAGTCTTAAAGTCTCCAATATTTACTGGCTGCTGATCATCTGCACCTTTAAACTTTCTTTTTATAAAACTCAGTAACAGTTCATCTTAATTTATTTAAAAATTCATTTATAAATCACTGCACAAGAACACTCAACAAAATATACAATGATGCAAAAACTGAAAATATCATTCATTCTTTTGTGTGATTTCTATGGTTTGCCATCTAAATAAGGTTTTATAAGTGTTAAGACAATAGAAATGTGTTCAAGCGTAGATCTAAACAAATAATATGATCCCCATATTCTAACTGTATGAACACTTATAACAGTCCTCAAAACAAAAATATTGCATCTTACCTGCTCCACAAATTTTGTGGAGTGAATTACTTATTTATTACTATCCATGGCAGTAAGGCTGGTATCATGAGAAAATGCGGTTCTTGTGTCACCTGCTGTTACTAGAACAGTCATGAATTATAGATATGTGTTTACATATCAGTATATCTGGTTGTGGTCAGATTTGGACTTATATCCTGTCTTGTACATACCGTACGATCACTGGATTTTAAAGGTTTGTTGTCAACTCACTTGAAACATAAAAACAAATGCTTATCCTTTAATAGCCTTATCTACTGTTTGATAGAGCATATTCATATTAAAATATTCTTTTATTTTAATTTTCTTTCATTTAAAACTTGTGTAAATAAACCTACCTGAGCCATCTCTACTACTATGTTTGGCTATAACTCATGCAAATTGATCCAATTGCTTTCTCAGGTTTTGATCCTAAAACTAGTACTACCACTTCATTAACTATATTGTCAAATGATGCTCTTTTTATTCTTGTCTGAAGGAAAAGGGTTATGAACTGTTTCTTTTCTTGTTAACATTAAAGGGTTAAAAACTGAACATGGGTAATGCTAAGTCTATGGTTACTGACTGCGCTAAAAAGGAGGGCAGCTAAAGGACCCAGGACCCACTTCCACTTTGTGTCTCACTTTCCTTTCTAACCCGTGATGTATTTTTAACCATCTAAATGGCATACTGTATCTGCTGTAAGAGAGTTACAGTCCCAGCTTGATCACTTGTACTTTTGGCTCTGCCACAAGAAGGAGATTTTCCTTTTTCTATGACTTACACTTATTCATTTTATATTGATAAGTAAGGTGTTCCTTACTCTGTATCGTTTGCTCAAATAAGCCCTTTAACAGCATAAATGCTGTAATGCCCACATTCAAGATGCTCTGTGCAATATTCAACATCATGTTGAGAAAAGTGTAATGGAAGAAAACAAAAAAGCAGGATTTGTTTTGATTCCTGACCAGCTTGTTTCGGACCTAGAATTATGTCGACTAAACATAAACAATTGGTTATGATGGCTGAACCACACACTGGAAGCAGTGAAACAGGAAGTGGTAATATAAGTATATGAAAGAAAACAAAGAAGAGATCTAACCAGAAAGACCTGGCCTCAAATTCACATATTCTGCTTGTTATCCCTGTCACTTTCCACCACTTACCCCTGCAGCTGACATATACAGACCCTGCCCCTTGTTTATAAGTACACCAGAATGCTGTTTGTTGAGTTTATTGTTGATGTTTTATGTTATCATGGGTCATGTGCCAACTACTGACACTGAACATCAGCTTATGTGTATGTCAGAACCCGTGGCTTCGGCAGAGACAATATTTGAAACCTTTTAAATGAGAGTGGAGTAATAGTTATTCGACAGGAAAAATAATATTTATGTCCCCATGATTATGTATAACTAAAACACCCACGCTTGTGCAGCCGTCATTATTTGGACATTTACTTCCAGCATTAGTTTGATTCTTAACAATTACCTTTTCATGCCTTTCCCTAGTTCTATTGATATGCAAGTCCTACAAAGGACCTCATATGCTGTAAATGGATGCATTACATGCTAAATTGCTCTATCATAGCATCATCTGGTTTTTAGGGTGGAATTGAGTCGACTGGGTACACAATAAAATTATTAGTATAATTGTTTACTATTTCTATTTAATAGCTTCACTGTTGTAAAAATTGTATTGAAAGTTAAATTGATTTACAGATTATTTAAAAACTGTATGTATTATATTTGCTTTATTGTTAATTGTTATTGTATTTTAAATGCTTATATTATTATTATAAACTCCATAAGAAACATGTATGGTTCTATAACAAGATATTAATGTTTTTGACTGATTGTTGTTTTTATTATTATAACTGTTTATTGCATTGTTATGTATTGCATTGTAATATATTGTAATATGTACTGTTTATTAGTAATGAATGTAACAATAGTGTTTGTGGTTAATTGTGATCATTCATGAGTATGGAGAAGGGATGTGATTTGGTTTTACTTCTTTTATATTTTGATTTGTGTTCAAATCCATTTATCCATCCATCCACCCATCCATCCATCCATCCATCCATCCATCCATCCATCCATCCATCCATCCATCCATCCATCCA
>JBAMHX010000014.1:21692105-21706327 GCA_037177515.1 Pseudomugil tenellus
ATCCATCCATCCATCCATCCATCCATCCATCCATCCATCCATCCAACCATCCATCCATCCATCCATCCATCCATCCACCAATTCAGAATTAATATAAATACAAACACAAATGAGTCCCAAAATGTGTGTATTTATCATTTTTGTATAATTTCTTCATAATATAGTTAATAGGTAAAGTAAAAGTTCTGCTTGTGTGTTAGTCTTATCGTCAGCTCGTTAGAATGTCCAAACTCTTCAGTATGTGTGATGCATGTGTGTGTTTTGTGTGTTGATAGGGGTGACAGCAGTAGCATCTGTCAGTACCCTGGGTGGCCTGGTGTTCCTGTTGGTAACTAGATCTTAAAGTTTAAGACTGGTGCTGACGGAAAAACATAAAACAACACGTGCATATGCACATACACACACATGTACATACACATTACTGAAACAGACAAGGTTCATTCCATGTAGGATTTATCTGTCTATACCTGCGTGTATATGTCTGTGCACCAGTGGCAGGAATGGTTTGGTAGTATTGTCCATGCTTTAATGTTTCTGTTTGCTCACAGAGATGCTGACTTTAGTCACCTAAATCTTTCTTTTACATCCCATTATCCATATCAGGCTATCCATGTCTTAACCTATGAAGTTGCAGCATTTTGTGCTATTCATTGAACAATGATAGCTGTTCATATCCAATGACCTCCATTGGCTAGTATTAAACCATTAAGGAGAAAATATGTAAATACTGAAATGCCCTGATGTCTAATGTGCTGCTACATGTGGGTCATGCTTGGAGTCATTACTGGATGCCAGAAAGTGAATAATGACGGTATTATATGTTTGGGTAATGCCTGCATCTACAGGGTTATTTGATATCAGCATGTTTAACAACATACTCCGAGGGAGACCACCTGGATTTCTGAATGTGAAACTATTTTTTCTTAAGTTGCCTCTGTACCATTTATTACAGAAAAACTATGTCTAGAAAGTTTGATATGTATTTGTATATAGTAAACTTAAAGGCAACCATAAATGAAGAGTCATTAATCTCTTATTTCCCTCCCTGTCATCACCTCCTCACCTCTGCCTACTTCCTCTCTTGATCCCGTTCTTTTTGCGTGACTACTCTGTTTGTGTGTCTCACAGGTGGTGCTTGACCACATGAGAAGGAAATGCAAGTGCCACGGGACATCAGGAAGCTGCCAGCTGAAGACCTGCTGGCAGGTCACCCCGGAATTCCGGGTAGTAGGCTCAATCCTCAAAGAGCGCTTCCACATCGCCACACTTATCAAGGCTCACAACCGGAACACTGGTCAGCTGGACCACTCTCACAATAACCACCACAACAACCATCACCATCATCAGCACAACCACCACAGTCACCACCATCATACACATCGGCGGCGGCCCAGCATCAACGAATTGGTGTATTTTGAAAAGTCGCCAGATTTTTGTGAAAGGGACCTGAGTTCGGACTCAGCAGGAACACAGGGTCGGATCTGCAACAAGACCAGCCATGGCATGGACAACTGTGAGAGTCTGTGCTGTGGGAGGGGCCACAACATATTGCTGGAGACTCGGCGTGAACGATGCGAATGTAAGTTTCACTGGTGCTGCTACGTGGTCTGTAAGGAGTGCAGTAAAGAGGAGTGGGTCAGTGTCTGTAAATGAAGAAACACACTTTAAAAGATTTCATTCCGAGAACAAAGAAAAATACTTTTTTTTTCTCTGTCCAGACCATTACATCCAAAGGGGAAATGACGACAACCTAAATGCCCCAACAGGTTTTTTTTTCTGTTTTGCAGTGGACTGCTGTCTTTGCGTTGCAGAAAACATGCTCAAGGACAGAGCATGGTGCAGTCGAGCCAGTGGAATGATAGATGTGTATATTAGTAAAGAGTGTGCACATGCATGATACGTATGAAGCTGCCACAACTCAGAGATTGGACATGTACTGCCTTCCTCTTGAGCTTGAGGACCATAACTATTTTAAAGAAAGATTTCAGATGAACAAAACATCTGTTAGATATGACTCCATGAGAGTCAAGCTGGCAAACAGGAACTTGACAGAAAGCAGTAGGAAGTGGGGAGAAAGAAAACAAAATTACCCCATGGCTAAAGTATCAGAAGGTCTGCACGACACCTGAAAAACAGATTTATTTTCACGTCATACACTAAAATTCCCTCAACTATTAATAACATGATGTCCAGCCACGTTATACATTTCCTATGTCTTCAATTTGCATCATAAAAAACAATAGACAATATTTAAGCACTTATGGATTACAGTTGTCACGTTGCACATATAATACAGCAGGTTCAGCTGACATGTTGTACATACACTAGTCAATCTTTATGTGTTGTATACATTAACTTATAACCCTCAAACAATAATAACATGCTTTAGAAAACATTTTCATAAGCGAAAAATAGTTCTGTCTAAAATCCCCACCCTTCAAACACATTTAACTTCAATCTACCTGTTTGAGCTTTTATAATTAACAGTCGCCTCTGTCTAACAAATTAAGCAGTGACCACTGATTGACTTAAGCTATCTGAAGATCTGATTGGTGGGATTGCTCACTAAAGCACTTCACAACTAAAGACTTTTATTTTACACAAATAAAGGCTGTAAAATAGAGTTAAACATAAATTGGTTACCACTTCGGGGTTGGCACCAGCCCTCAGCAACCCTGTTCAGGAATAAGCGGTAGATAATGGATGGATAGATGGTTACCACTCCTATAGACCAGAAGAAAATAAATTTTGGACTCACTTGAAAATCACTGAAAACCACTAAGACAAAGGCCAATGCTGCTGTTGTTAGACCCCCATAACACATAACACAGGTACATTGTCCTGAATTAAGTTGTCCAAAACATACCATGTGTGGTCTGTGTGATGTGATACGTAATGTGAGGGAACCATTAGAGTGCACGGTAGACTCTCATTTAACAAGTACACTTCATCCTTGACACGAAATGAACAGCACTGTAAATAAAAATGAGTAATGCTGCACAAATGCCATCAATATCATTTAACTGCCTCAGGAAGCTGAGCGGACATGAACAGGCTCCAGTTGCACACACTATAAACATCCTTAAGAGACATCAATCAAAGTGTTTCCTGTTTTGTGATGCAATGTGCTGTGTGCAACATGGTTAGCTTCTTGTTATATATCTACACTCACCCTCTTCACACTTCTTTAATGTGTACTAAGGGGATCTTATGATGCCGACTTCAGAGTATACAAAGAAGAATGTTAATATGGATTTCTGCATATGTACATTTATGAGATCATATTTGATCTCAAGAAACATGTATGTGTAAGACTTCTTATCAGATGGTGTAATTTATTTCAGTCAAAATATGTTTCCGTGTTGAAACCAGAGTAAAAAAAAGAAGAAAAACTGGGAATATGTTTCTAGTGTAACAGATTATTTTGATTCTGATAAGTAGTTTGCACATACTAAACTGTGTCCAGGAAATCTCTGGGAAGATATCAGCAATATGCATTTTTCATGTGTTAAATGTAATGTATGTTTGTATTTTTATGTTTTAATATGGTTATTATCTAAGTTATTTTATTTTTGTGGATAACTTAATATTTGTAAGACAATAAAGACAGAACATGTTAATGAAAGTGGCTTTAATGTGCTGAATGTTAGCAATGTTACTAACATCTACAGATACAAACGTGAAAAATGTTGCAGCAATGTTATCAGGAATGATTCTTTTTCCATTTATGTTTTAAATGGAAAACACATTTCTTAGACAACAATCTCCAGAACTATGTTAATTCAGAAAGCACTCTGAAAGGGACAAAAATATTTTTATGGTTCAACATATGAGTTTTAAGACCTACTTTTAAACCTGATGCAATAATTATCTCTTTAAGCTGAAAAAAAGAAAAATCAATACAACACTATTTCCCACCAAAGAAGGAACACATGGCAAACATTTGGTGAACTATTGGCACACATTGACTGAAGGTCAAGGAAACAATTATCTCTCCAAGAATATTTCCAAAATGCTGCCATTTACTCCTCTGTCCATTTCCATCTATGTCAGGCATGCATCATCCAAACGATTAGAGTGACGCCAGTTAAAATGAAACCAAAGTTAAATGGTAAAAGAGCAATTGCAATTTCTATCAACGTTAAGATCTGGATTTTAACACAATCTGAGATAAGGATTCTATTGAGTTGTTATATAAGAAGAGGGAGAAGTTCTTTGACTCAAACACTTTCATTTTAGAAGTAAGCTGATTACAATAATCTCAAACTAGCCCAGCACCCATTAAGGTTTGTATCTGAAAACCAACAAGATACTTATGCCATCATCAACAGTAAATTATCGCTCCTTGATGTCCAGAATTTGGGCTGCAACCTAAATAGGCAAAAATGTGGTAAATGGCTACAGAATTAATTTAATCAAGATGTTGAACTGACTCAAATTTTTTTTACTTTTTATTTTTTATTAAATGGCCAAATGAACAATCTCATACCACATTTTTTATAGAATGGTATGTGTATGCATTGTTTATTATGTGTAAGTAACTCAGTGTTACATTTGGTGCTACAGCTAGCAGATGTTATTTAGTTGGATTTCTTTTACAAAGTCACATTTTCACCTAGCGGCTTTACAAACTTTCACAAAAGACAGAAAGAATTAACAGATGCACTGCTGCCATAATTTACCATGACAGGACCAACTTATTCCCTTCAGCCACTCAATGTGTCATACTGGTCAAGAGCTCAACCCTGTGTTGTGCTTTCACATCAAAGTAGTTTGTCAATCAATCCATCCCTTCTTCTTCGCTTGTACAGGATCGGGTCACAGGAGCAGCAACAAAAGCAGGGAAACCCAGGTTTCTTTCTCCCTAGCCCCCTTTCTCTTGGTCCCCCGGGGAATCCCCAAGCATTCAAAGCCAAGCTAAGAGAAGTAGTCACTTCAGTGTGTACCGGGTCTTTCCCAGAGTGTCCACCCGTTGGGACATGCTCAGGGAGGTATTCGGAAGCCACTTCATGTCACTCCTTTTGATTTGAAGAAGCAGTGGGTCTACTTGGAGCCCCTCCTGGATGACCATGCTCCTCATCTAGTTTGGTTCAGTTAGAATGAACTTTTCCTTGTCATTTGGGCTGGACTGAGATCTGTCATTGTTACAATGAAAAATACTTTATTAAGCCACCAGGGAAATACAAATTCTGTAGTAATATTATAGTATCATAAGGAACTGTGTCCTCTGTTGATAACATTGCTAATTTCCAATATGAATTTGAATCTTTATTCCGCTTAGTCGTTATTGGCAAAGTTGGAACAAGAGATATACAAGGGAAAAATTTAATCGAATTATATATAACCAGTTAGTGCTTGGAATCCTTTCTTGGTCACTAGAAAAACTACAGAAAAGAGGAAAATTGTAGATGTGACACTGATTTGTAGTGTGAGTTTATGTTGTCTTGCAGTATGACAGAAATATGTTTCTTATAAGAAACATATTTCTGATTAACAGAAAGCAAACCAAAAATATCTGATATGTATAGAAGCTTTAATTCCTTTCAGCGACTGAAAAATACACAAAGCAGGACGCTATTTGGCTTTTCTATTGTAATTATAGTTATTACAGTAATTACTTTTGACATTACATATGCCAAATGTTTTGTTAAGAACTTTATGATATACCCAGACCAGATAAGACCACAAGTCTGTGGTCAAGTGTGGATCCTCCCTTGCCAGTTGCTGCTTGCGTGCAGAGAGAAATCCTGTGGAGTGTCCTGACTCACTTATATATTCTGTGCCCTCAGGGAAGTGATGAAGTCACCAACTCATGTGTAAGAATGCAAGAGATACACTTTCAAAGTAAACAGATGTGAAGTAAAAAGGTACTTTTTCTGAGTCATGAATTTCTATTCTTATGCGAACATACAGCTGCTGTCTGGCGCACCATCTGTACGTTGAGTTTAGCATGCACGGTGCACTGATCTGAATGAAAAACCTCATCACGTACCCTCTCTTCTTGTATAAATAGTTTATGTGTGAATGTGTGCTTGCAGTGGCACTGTGTGTGTATTGCCTTGCATGTTTGTTTATGCAGTCATGTGTGTTTCTTTTGGCTGGCACATGCGTCTAAGTGACAGGGGGTGTGTATGCACGCTAGTATTATGTTTTCAAAATGACCTAAAGCCAAGGCTGAGTAACCTGCTACCATTCCTGCTGGGCTCTTCTTACAGGAGGCTTCAGCTTCAATCTGAATAGAAATAAAACATATTTACTTCATTCCATCACTTTTTTAAAACATAGTCAAATAGTCCCATCTTGATTAAAAAGAAAGATAAAGAAAATGACCATAATTTAGGACAATATAATGATTTATGGTTTATACTTGATAGATATTATATAACAGAAAAAAGCGACAACATTCATCTTCATGTGAACAAATCTTGCATGTGTATGTTAGGAACACCAGGTCCAGACTTGCGAGCTGAGTTTATTTGAACAGTGGCTTTTTATTTAGATAGAGAACAGGTCCCCAAGTGACAGAAGATTTGAGCTGAAATAACATCATGCTGGTGAGTAAGATTTATTATTCTGCGACATGCACAAACATGTCTGCATCACTTGTTAGACGTTTTCTAATGTTTTTATTGAGAAGGCCAAACTGGTGTTTGAGGGCTAAGTGGACACTCACCATGCATGTCAGAAACAGTATATCTATATTGGATGTCCCATGTCAGAATATGGCAATATGTCCTCACAGAAAAGGTTAAAGAAAACACAAAGTTATTTTACTCAAAATGAAATATGAGTCATGTGGTATGGGCTTCAAAATCACAAGATCACTAAAAGATTTTGGACTGGAGAGAACACCCTTCACCACTTAAAAAAAAAAAAAAAAACAAAAAAACACACTATATTTTTTCTGTACAGGAATAAAGAATTCACCAACATGCAGACATGTTTGGTCTTTTGATTTTGCATACCAAACTGACAGCAACAAAGTTCAATGAGTATAACCACAATTGCTTAATTAACATTGCTGTTTTTAAACATGGCTTGTTCAAATTTTCTAATGACTCAATGACACATAAAGCAATAAGATTACTGTAATTAAAAGGATAAATAATTCATAATCCAACCAACAAAACCACAGCATTCATACTGTGATCAGTTTCTTCATGTGTTGTTTGCAGAAAAATATGTATACAAGCTGAGGTCACAGACACTGACAGAACTGGAGTCTTTGAACACATTGTTGTGTTTGTGGGCCTGTTCTGATTTAAGTGGTGAGGACCTCACTTGTTAACATGTTTTCATTACAGTATGTAAGCTAAACCAATTACATCTGGTACTTGCAGACTAAGCCAGAAGAGATTAGTGAATTTCTGTCATGAACAGGATTTTTATATGTGACAATGAAAAGGATAAAGAAGTGGTTGTCAAGCTTTAAAACAGTACCGGTACCTTTATGAAGGTAAATTCTCTGATTCTTAACGTCAAAGATAATGCTTTGCACCAAAAACTGAATGAGTTCCTCTACAAAGCTGCAACTTTTCACACATTTCACATTTTATAAATTTGACTGGGTGGTTTTTAGATCAACAGTATATGATTCCACAATTATTATAAAGTATCATTTTATCTTCAACTAGAATTTGTTCCTGTAATCAGCAAAAATCTGATCACATTTCACATAACAAGCTTGATTGATAATGATTAAAGTGTGGTTTATTTATCTATTTTAAATGATTGATATTAGATTAATGATATATTGCAACCCTCACTTTCTCAACCATCCTGTTTACATTGCATGCACATGGCTAAATACAGGTAAATGGGAAAAAAGAAAAGTGATCAGATATAAGTCTTTCTGGGTTCTTACTATTGTGTTGTACATTAAAATAATAACCTCTAGTATCAGCACACCAAATGTATATAACATATAAAACTGAATATTTATGCTTCTTTTCCTGTTGGTCCCTTTTGTTTGAACAACTGTACCATGTAATGCGACAAGGTCCTGATGTTCTGCATGGATGGGCCCTGTAAGTTCCCACACTACTCCAGTAATGTGCATGACATCCTGTTTTGATTTGGTACCTGTATCACATTAATCTACCCATAAGTCAAATTTTCTATCATTTGATTCAGCAAAGTGCTGCATAAAAGCTGCTGTGAAAAGTGTTCTGTTCTTTGCAGCAATCTGCTGGGTCTGCTGGGTCACTAGCATGAGTGTCGTAGAATTACAGAAAAAAAACAAGTTAGCAGGAAAATATTGAGGATAATAAATAGCTTGAGTACAATAAATATGATGCACAAAGTGATCAAATGGGCAGCTGGAGGAAGACAAGTTGTCTTTGGACCTGAAGGTCAAATTGATCTCTGTGAAGTGCCCTGAGATGACATTGTCGTGAAGTGGCGCTATGCAAAAAAAACTGAACTGAAAAGAACTAAATGTCAGTAGATTGTTTTAAGGCTTATATAAATAATAATAATCATCATCATCGTAAGAAGAAGAAAAATAATACATTCTATTTAAAAGTACATTTAAAAAAACTGAAGGACATTTCACAACAAGAAGACAAAACAACTTTCCTTTAGATGTGTCTATCGGCTTGAGTGTGTGTGTGCTAATGTGTAAATGTGCTCTGTTGTGTAAAGCGCCTTGCATGGTCAACAGAACTGGAAAAGTGCTATACCAGTCCGTTCACCATTTACAAACTGCTCAACATAATCCTCCACACAAGAAGTCGATGAAAGGTGAATGTCTTCATTTAGAGGTTTCTTTCAGCTGCACTGCATTAAAGACCAGACTCCTTTTAAGATGTTGCTAATGTAGATATCATTGCACAATATTATTCTATTTTTGGACTGATAAAAAGCTACTGAAGTCACTGAGTTTATTATGTTATTTCTGATGTAGAAAGGTCATTTTTAGCTAGTTCTTTTTTCTTCCATGGGTTAGTTATAGTATTAAGGTTTACAGCAGTCACTTTAAATTTATACTCATTGCATACAACACAGGTATCATTAAAGTTTTATGCATTACGGTCCGAATGTTATTTTAGATATGTAACATCAAGCGTGGCCTGACCGAGGCAAGATCAGAGAAGACCGCACAAATGGAAAATTTAATCCAATTTGCTTTAACAAGCCAAACTTTAAAGATTAAATCAGTTCAAAGTTACCTGCTCTGAGCTGAACTTGCAGACTTGACAAGTTATGTTTAGTTGTATCCACTATCATTATTCTTATGTTTGCCATTTTTTTAGTCTCTGAATGTTTAGATCGCATTGCAAACAGCTTTGTCAAATGTGTTTCCAAGATAATGATATCTAAAGATAGGACTTGTGCTAACATAACTAATTCATCATTTTTATACCTCGTGGGACTCCACTGTGATCCAAATTCAATGTGACAGCAACAGAGAACACGAAAGGCACATTCACATGATCTCATTGGGCCCCTCTTGTATATACAGTCTTTTCAGGTTCTTTACAAATACTTGATCTGCGTTAACACTTCAGTTTGATCTGTGTTATTTATTCATGGTCTTTTCCACCAGGGAAGGATCGAAGAGGAAACAGGGATCATTTTTAGTCTACTTTTTCCTCATTCATTTTTTAAAGCGGAGGCCAACGAGTACATGCTTTTAACACCATTTGCAACATGTTCCGCTCGACCTAAAATGACTCTTGCTCAACTGGATTGATGTTCCACTTTCTTGAAGCCTGACAGGGAACGAGATGGTGTAGAGAAATGCTATGGGCCTGCTGACGAATTTACTTTAACTCAAGCCTCACACACACGCACACATACTACATACTTGTCCTTGTCAGCTTGGGTGATGAGGAGTGACACAAGGAGCAATTTTTCTAAAATATTGATCAGCAAGGGTCAACCATTTCCTCACAAGAAGCACTATTTGTGGAAAAGGCCTAACTCCTCTGGTCCAGTGGTTTTCTCCCCAGGAAGAACCTTTAGCTTTCTGGTGCACCCTAAACCACATGAAAATACAAATTTGGGCAGCGCTTTGATAAATGTGAACTTCTAGTTAGAAATATACCGACAGTGATTCATAGGTAGCAAAAGTACAAATAAAAAAAGGGCAATGCTTGTATCAGGTTAAAATGAGAATGTCTAAAGCTTACAATGACATTTATTTTACAGCAGTAAAATTTAAAAAGTACTTTGTAATTAGCATGTATTTATTTGTAAAATATATTAAAAGTAAAAATAAATTTATGGCAACATGAATAAATTGTCTTAAGAATAGTTTTGTTTCATGTAATGACACATTCTTCACACAAGATGCTTCCAAAAAGAAAAACTATTACCCAGAACTGATTCACAACCTGCTGTTATGGATGAACTTTGAGGTAAAATTTTTTACTTCTGCATGAAAATTAGTAAAATCAGTCTTCTCTTTTCACATTGGGCAAAACAACGGAAAACTGCTTTTCATATAACTATCCCATTAACCAGGTCTCATTTGAAGTCAAAAACACATCTGAGGATGGCTGATATCTTAATTGTTGCCCTCTACCAAAGGAATGAACTTAATGTGCCATTGTTTGGTCTTTTATCTCAGAATTCTTTCCTCATCTGTCATGCATTCCCTTCCATGCCTGGAAATTCTTTTGAACTCAACATTTCACCCATTAATTTCAAAAGAACACACTTACTTCCAAACTATATCTATTTGATTAGGAACATTCAAAGGAATAGTTTCAAAAGTCACTTGCATGTATGTTATTTGTCGACTGTGTAAGACGTGCATGCATGCTGTCTTTTTTTTCTCCTTATATTTTCCTTAGTTCATAGCTGTGTGGTCTATCCACCCTGTCTTTTTGAGCCAGAGGGTTGTTCTGCTTTGAACAATTACCTGCACCAAAGATGTAAAATGCCAAGACAGTCTGGCTGCAGAGCTCCACTGTGAAAATAGTTTCAGTGTATGCTACACTTTCAGGTCACCTCCACCTTAGGGCAGGAAGAAACAAAGACTTTTCAAATAAGTTGCATTATGGAACAAGATAAAATATTTCTTACATAAAATGCACAGAAATAATCAGCCAAAGGTGTGCCAAAACCACCACATCTGCATCTGGATGATGTTTCAAATAACATCAAGTTAATGGATTTAGACTTTTCTTTGCTAAATAAAATCCTGATAAATCAGAAGAAGGTGTATTATTATTCTGCTAGGATATTATTGGGGGTTGAAACGTTTTGCTTTATCTTATTGTCTCTGTGGTGATGTTGGGTTAGAGAGTGCTAAGTGTAGGGAAATTTGTTTCTTTCTGCCCTAAGGTGGAGGTGGCCTGATGGTGGAGCCTGTACCGGACCTTTCTGGACAGCCAGACCCCTCTCAAAATTACTGCTTCACAACCAAGCCATCAAACTAAACCAAACTAATTACTAATTTCAGCATTGATGATACATTGAGTTACAGGCTATAGTACCCTTTAATCTTAAACTGTTCAAAGGGTTGATTTATACTCTTTACACTTCCTACGCCTTTTTTTTACTAGCCCGTGACAGTCTTTAACTAGACCAGCTTCCAAACCTCAAATGTTTTACACAGTTTCAGTAATTCTCAACTTGTGACTTTGTAATTATATAATATATGTACTTAATGGATTGAAATAATTCTAATGGAGTCAAATAGTTTGCAAGAATTTGTGTCGTCTGTATAGTTTGTAGTTTATTGTGATCTTCACCGTGTTCAATTTTGTCAATTTAGTCAAGATGAACAAAAGTCAACATTCTAATTTCAATATTTATAAAAATCCTCATATAACATTAGTTTACCTAAATCCTGAGTTTTACAGGGTTTTGATGTGGGGAATTTATTCTGTAATATAGTGTTTTTTCTTACCATTTTAACGTAAAGCACTTTGTGTTACATTATGACAGAAGCTCTATAAATAAAGACTAATTGGCTGGTTGGTTGGTTGGTTGGTAGGTTGGTTGGTTGAAACAGGCCATGCTTATTGGAAATACTAACCCTTTAACCATTGAATATGATGCTGTGTGTTTACCTGAAGGCTGATTGGCTTAGAGATAGCTTGAGCAGGGAGGGGTCAACAAAAGACATTTAATAACAATAAAAAAGTGCACAGAACAATAGATGTAAAAATAAACCACAGTTAGAAAAGGTCAGATGACAGTATTGCTGGAAAGTTTTCATTATCTAACACTTAACTCCACCACAATATAGATGTTAGTCCATTTCTATTTGCAGCAAAATCAGTATTTAAGATGCTCAGAAAGATAGATTTCTTAAAGAGATTTTTTTATGGTAGAGAGAGTGTTCCTACTCAGATAGTAACAAATTAATGAAATCAAACTATTTATAAAGCACTTTTTATGCAACTTACAACAAGAAGTACTTTACATAAAATTAATTAAAAAACAAAGCCTACAAACAAAAGTATTATATTAAAAACACTCATCACAAAGTGATCTCCATCACTGATCTGATATTTTGTACAATTACAGTTAAAGCAATTTACTTGCTTGTATAGATGGTAGGTCCAGATGGATTTCTTGACAAAAATAATGAAGGGGCCCATCTCTGCTCACTCATTGATTCATATACTGACATATTTATGAGCTGCTTTAAATTGATCGTGTATGGTCATAAGTTTTTTATTTTTTCATAAATCAGAAACTGCATGTCTATGTCATATGTCTAAAATGGTTGTGAGAGGTGGTTAGAAATAGGCTAATCAGTAGTAAGTTATTATGTGCAGAAGAAGGCAAAGATGTGTCCCTAGGCCATTTCTACTAGCTAACCTAAAGTTCACTGTGCATGCTGCCTCTGCACAGACCTGCAGAGTTGCGCTCACCCTTCATTCCTCACATTTTTCCTTCCACTGTTCCCTCCTGTCCATCCCTCCTTTCTCTCCCCCTTTACCCTGGAGGGCAGCGCTGCCTGCAGACAGTGACAAAACGTGGGCAGATATGCCGTGAACAGTCTGGATCACATTGCCTTCTTTGACCTTCTGTTGTCTTGCACTTTAGAGTTATTAGTTCACTGCACAGTGTATTTTATCTTTACCCACCTGGAAAAAGACAGTTATAGATCTCTCAAGCCAATTATTTCCAAGACTTGTTTTACATTTTGCCAACACATAGATTTCACTTACAAGTAGAAACATGTAATTATTACTTTTTTAAAAGTCAGACAGTTTCTCTCAGTTTTGTTGCATATCTGCAGAATTCAGATGATTCCATGTGTTTCAATACAGCAGAGCGTTTTTGGTGGTATGTAAGCTGAAGCTTTCACTCTATTCTGTTTTGTACAGGTGTGACTGTTGCTCACAGCTCGTATTTCAATTCAAAGGCGCCTTCCCCCCCTTCCCGCCCACCACCCCCACTTTAACCTACGGGTGTTGTTTGCTGCTCTTCCAGTTTGACTCATAAGTGCTGTATAAACTCAACAATAACACAAATATATTGGCAAAAGAATATACAGTTCATTATATCTGTATGCCGCTCCTCCTTCCTCTGCTAATGTGATAGACAGAGGCGATCAGTAACAGATTAAGTGGAGAAACTGTTATGGGGACAGATTTGAACATGTTAGGAGGGGAGTGCCAAGGCGTCACTGCTACTGTAGTGTTCAAACCTGCCCATGCTAAAGGTGGGAGTGTGAGCTTGCATATGTATGTGTGAATAAGAGACTCTTTTTATCCAAGTATATATCTAGGCACACTAACCTCTCAATAAGACCACAAGAAGACAAAAACGCACATAAAAATTTAGACATTCAACTCTTCTATTATTTTAAAAACCTATTAATATTTACCATCTAAAACTTAAAATATTTATATATAAGTCAGCAACCAAAACCCATTAGTGTCATGTTCAAATAATTACTCCTGAGATAGGATTTCTAAAACACAATGAGGATACTAAGGGTTAATTCCCTTGGAAGTCTTAAAGAACTGTGCAGATCAGCTGGCTGGAGTCTTCACAAGGATTTTCAACCAGTCTCTGGCCCAGAACACTGTCCCACCGTGCCTGAAGTCCTCCACCATCATCCCTCTGCCTAAAAAATCTCATGTCTCTAGCTTCAATGACTACCGCCCGGTCGCTCTCACCCCGGTGGTGATGAAATGCTTCGAGAAGTTGGTCCGGGCCCACATTACATCACTCCTGCCGAAAGGTCTGGACCCGCATCAGTATGCATACAGGGCAAATAGATCCACAGAAGATGCCGTAGCTACAGCCCT
>JBAMHX010000014.1:21706427-21724035 GCA_037177515.1 Pseudomugil tenellus
TTACCACATACTATACCATGTAGAAAAGCATTTTTCTTATAAGGATTAAAATAATATCAGGTATAGTTCCTTTAATGTGATGAGTTTTCAGTAAATACAATAAAAGCCATCAGGGGGAGGATACAGAGGACATGCCTCGGCATTTTCTTCAGAAGGCTGTTTTGTCACCTGCAATTTTTACTGTCCCAAAACAATGTTTCGTTACAGGAAACGAAGCCAGCTTAGGCACTAGGATCAAGCTGAAAATGACCGCACAAACTAAAACTTGTTTCTATGAGTTTAGATGCCCACAAGCTCTTCCATTGGTTTTGCTATTTCTTATATGATTGGCTGTCTCTGCTGTCACTCCACCTTGCTTGCACATTGTAATACAGCCTACCCTTTTTGCAACTTTGCTGAACTTTGCTTTTACATTGTTAGTGTTGAATACTCCTCAGACAAGTGAGCGCCATTGTTTTTTTTTTGTTTTTTTTTTTTTTATCACAAATACATGTTTGAGTTTTCCAGCAAGTCTTTACATTCAATTTTCCTGTTTATGGTTGGTAATCTTTTCCATGGTTTTGCACGTTCATGAGAAGCACGCCCACCTTCACTGCTTTGAAACTTTGATGAACACCGGGACGTTTTCAGTTCTAAAATATCACACAAGAACTGCTATATTTGTTCAAATTCTTGAAGGAAACAATGGCTAGACAACAATGAATGGATGTTTTTGGGAGTTTTCTGACCACTATTTGATGAATATGAACCAGTGTGACGGGTTACCAGTGTCATTTGTTACCAGGCTTTTGCTGAAAAGAGGATCTGTTCCTACAATGAAGGATCACATTTCCGATCCTAAGACACAAGCTGTAAGGCTTACAGCTGACAGCTCATGTGTACCCTCCTGAAAAGTAAATGTGGGCTTCTGTCAGAAGATTGTGGACTTCCAACAGAAGCCCACAATCTCTGTGCTTGTTTCCAGCAGAGGCCTGCAGCAAAATTCAATGTGATAAAAAAAAACCTTTGTTTGGAAATAATACTATATTAATCTTTGCCTTTGTGGACATACATAATAAAATAATTTTGCCTGAAATGTGCATGAGCCATTTTTATCTTAAAAGTACTAATCGAAAAGTAGAGGAACTACTAGAAAATATAGTGAGCTGAAAAATTATTTTTTATAAAGAATGCTTTTTAGAAATAAAATTAACGTCCTTGCACCAACGGTCACTTTTAAACTTAAATTAGTTCCCCTTACAAGTGTACAGCTGTATTGTGGTGCATTCTATGTTTTTCCACCTGCCTTGCAAGCAGTTTCTCTTCATAGAAAAGCACATGGACTCACATCCCAAATAATTACTTGTGTTTTATCCGAGTGAAAAAAGCAGACAGAAACGGCCTATAGGAGGCGTTAGCTGCAATAACATGAGTGGCTATTTCGCAATGATTAAGAATCCTTCAGAACATTCCTGGATCCAGACGGTGATCTGGACCAGCTCCAAAATTTAATCACTTCTTCATCTTCCCATTCTGGATATATCCTGAAAATTCCATGAGAATCCATCTATAACTTTTTGAGTTGTTATGTACACTGACAGACAGACAAACAAAACAAAGAGACAGACAAACAGATAAACTCTGGCAAAAGCATAACCACCTTGGCGGAGTGTGTGAATGTGTGAAATAAAATCCAGCTCAGAGTTCTTCTTAAACATAATGTGTTTCTTTTCTCTTGTTTGGTTTGTCTTTTTTCAAAATTCAGTTTGTAGTAAAATATAATATTGGGCCATCTCTCCATATAACCCTTCACAGCAGGGGTGCCCCAGTCAGCTCTTCAAGACCTACTATGCTTTGATTTTTAGATGAAATCCTTCTTCACTGTGCCTGAATTAAATGATTGGCTCATTTATAGGCCTCTGTAGGCAAGGCAAGTTTATTTGTATTGCACCTTTTATGTACACAACAATTAAAAGTGCTTTACATAAAAACATAAACAGCATTACAGATGTTGGAAAAAAGAGAATAAAAAAACAATAACATACAGATGATCAAGAACATCAGGAAACTGAAAACAGAACAGCACAAACTTCAGTGTGGTCTAATGAATGTTAGAGGTGTGTATATAGGTAGAAATTATCATATTTCCACCTTTTTACAAATATTATCATCAGTTTGAATTAAAATTAACATAGTTTTGGTGAAAGGCCATCACCAGCAAGACTTCATAACTTTATCTGACAAACTTATGAAATATAGACATTTCAGAACTGACCACATGACTGCCTTAGACATTCTAAATTGATCAACTATTGAACATGTTAATGTGGCATTTTATGTGTAGTACAACAGACAGAACTGCCTGCTTAAATATTTGACATTGACTAAATATTTTACTACATATACTTTAGGATTTACAAAAATAAACTTGTCATAGAAGAGTGCGTACTGCCAACTTTTGGCCTGGCGTAGAAATATTTTGGAGGGAAAACTTGAGGGAGAGAAAAGCTGATAACATAATACATTGAAGGCCCCAATAAACCCATCATTCACATTAGAGTTTGTATTGTTGTAATAAAAAAAGAGATTATTATTGCCTTTGTGAAACATTCCATTATTGTACAAGTTATTTGTGACACAGACATTAGCCTGATGCACCTGACAGCATGGCAGACTTTCTCTTATTTGTTACACGGTAACTATGACTCCAAAAATAAGATCACCTTACATGTCTCCACCTTACTAACAAGCACCTCCATTTCAATCTCTGAAAAGTTACATTCACGCACCCTCTTAGTTGCCATGATCCAACCTACAGTGCTACAGACACTCATGATTCATTTGCCAAAATATTTATGAGCTGCTTTGCATTGACGGTTTATGGTAGAAAGTGGTTGTGTAGAGTTGTGAACCTAATTCACCTCAGCAACCTTTACAGCAAGGTTGTAATTTATAAAAAGTAAAATGTGTGCACCTGTGTGTAAGGAATGTTTTTTAAATTAGACTTTTACTGTGGCATACCAACTAGTCGGTTTTTTCACTAGTACAATTCTAGTAGTGAGTGTACACAAAATTTTACAAATGAAACCCCTGATCATTATGAGAAAATGTAAATGCGTTTTATATGGTCCAGAAATGATTAATGAACTTAATCTGAGCCAAGAGAAACACTTTTATCCACGGAAAGCTAACAGTAATAAAGCACGCTCTTGCAAGGTATGACAGTCAATGGCGACCATAACGACATTAGGTCATTTCTGGTAAGTGTTTCAAAATAAAAGCAATATAACAGGGCGTGTGTGTAATTGGCAGTAAAATATGCCATGATTTTGTTTTTTTGTTTTTTTTCAAATACAATTACCAGGAAGTGTTACTTGTTCTTAATTCAAATTAGTCTTACCTCAAATTAAAACAAATGTGAAACATTTGTGGATTATTTGTGATCAGAATATGATCACAGATAAAACTGTCGTGTTACCAGTCTGTTGTATTGGGTTTTCCTAAATGTAATGGTTTACAAAGCTGTGTTTAATTTGGTACTGTGAGCCATGGCAACAACACTAGTAGAGTGAGTCATCATGCTTTTCCTCAGCTGATGAAGAAAGAGTGAACTAGTATGCTCATGTTGAGCTGGTGCTTCAAAAGTATAATCAAAATTTATGCAAAAACTATTTATGTTGTCTTCCACAGTATAACCGAAAACGAAAGAATCCGGAGGTAGTTGTTTATTTTCAGTATACATAACCCTTCGCAAGCCCCAGTTCTAAAGTAGAATTAGGAGAGCAATACTTTCATTTTAAATACTTTAATTCAGTTATTCAGAATAATTCATTCTGATTTAAAAACATCAAATAACTATAGCCACTGTTTAACTGGAGGTGTCATCTAAAATCTATAACCTGTTTCACCATTGTAAATGGTCGATCAAACAGCTGTTGTTTCATCTAAAAAAATAATGTTAGATGCATGAATGGGGTTTATGATTGTGGGGGAAAGTGTAACCAGTAATGGATTCAGAACACAGCTCTGTAAGATTATTGTATCTGAATGATAGTAAAACATGTCTATCTTGTAGCAC
Source organism: Pseudomugil tenellus (assembly GCA_037177515.1). Taxonomy (NCBI): domain Eukaryota; kingdom Metazoa; phylum Chordata; class Actinopteri; order Atheriniformes; family Pseudomugilidae; genus Pseudomugil; species Pseudomugil tenellus. The sequence continues at coordinate 21,710,485 of JBAMHX010000014.1, forward strand.
TAAATGCTGTGGAGAAAATCCAATGCTCATAATGGAAAAGAGAAGCCCAAGATATGGAGTTTGCTGACCAGTTGTTTTGCTATAGTTGATTAAATTAAAACCTGCAATTCCATGACTTGTGTTTAGGTAGTGCAAAGAGCAGTTAATGTTGCCTATCCTGTAGGTGGCATAATTTAAGTTGTTCAAAACACTTCATAACTTGATGGTAGTGATTTAGGCATTTCAAAGTTGGACTTGGGTAGAATGCCTACAGACAATGTAATGCAAATCTTACAAAGTTGGATTATTCAGGCCATCACAACTAAAAATGAAGATCCTTTTTTTTACTGACTTGTGTTTTTAAGTCTTATTTGACAGGTTACAGTATCTGTAGCATTTGTATATCCATCTGCAGCATGTCCATTTACATTATAATTTTTAGGGGGTCTCCACAGGGGTCTCCACCTCCAGTTCTCGAGAACTACATCCTGCAGGTTTTTGTATTTCTCCAGTGCAACACACCTGACCTAAATTGGTGGCTCATTAACAAGCAGGTGCAGAAGATGACAACACATTGTTGGAGACGCTTTTAATTTAAATCAGGTTTGTCGTACTAGGGAAACACCAAAACCTGTAGGATAGTAGCTCTCAAGGATCAAAGTTAGAGACCCCTGCCATATACAGTAACTATGCCCTCAAGTGTTTAGCGTAAGGACATGTATTTGTTTTCAGATGCATCAATCACTGTGGTAGTGGAAGAGACTAATAGTATTGTGCATTTAATATGGTTTCGATCCAGTTTTAAAGCATGTGTGCATGAATTTGCTGTGTCTAAAATAAGATTAATACTCAGGAAGTCTAATATCATGTCTAATTTAATAATAATAAAGTGTTTTATTTGAGAGCAGCTTTTAAGTAAATCAAGGTCACTGTACAATGAAAACAATTGGAAATAAACAACATAAAATACAACATTATACCATGGACAGATATATTCTATGTAGACCCACAATGAACAGACCTTGATAACATGTGAAGACCTTTGTTGGTTTTGAGTTGAGTTGTATTTTAGCTAGTTTATCTACGGTAATCTGTTTTTCCAACTTCTTGGGATTAAATGACTCTTTGGAATCCAACACAAAATTTAGACATTTTCAACATACTAAAATGCATGTAAACATGATAGTCTGAAATCATACTCTCAAAACTAGCCAAGTATATCTGTATGATGGAGGTAAAAGGGAAATAACTTCTGCTTTCTTGACTTTTTAACAAAACACCAAACCAGGGGTTAACTTTTTCTGTAATGATTAAATAATAAATTTCTGATACTAGGAAACTGTAGCTGTGCTAAAGGTATTTTTTAAGCTGAAATAAATTATGCAGGCACTATGTGACTGTAATACTAATTGTGGCCTGTAAAAACGTCCCTTTCGTGAATGTGAACCACTGTCCATGACATAATAATTGGTCACTTAATATCCTCACTTGTAACCAAGGTCTAAAGTACATCATTTCTTTTTTGTATCACCATCTAGTAGCAACAGACAATATGATCACACCTTCCAGCATGATGACGCATGAGTCTGGAGGAAGTGAACATCAATTTTGTGATAAGTCAAACGTATAATTGACGCCAAGCATACGAATCCAGGCGTTGCTTTTATTGAAGTTGTGACTTTAAGAGTATACTCTTACAAAGATCAACAAACAACATAAGTGTGTAAATATTTGCAGGTCTGTGTGTACTTGCAAGTACTTGCATTTACTAACATGTGTCTTGTGTTCCCTTCATGGATGCATGCTCCAGAGTGAATAGAACAAAGACATCACACGGATCAGACTCAGAGAAGGAGCATTTTGAAAGTGCACCTACATCTCAGTGTCACAGCAATAGCCTTCATCTCACCTTCAGAAACCACAACAGAGGCTGAAGGGGGATGCCTGACTGGAACATGACTAATGGCTCCCGCCTTCAGGGGAATTCCTAGCTAAAACCAATTTCATGCTAAGGTGAAATTTATTACCAAGTACTCTATTAGAGTTGTCAATGTTTCTTTTGCAACAAAACTAAATCCAGTTTTACTTTGTGACAAATGTTTGTAAAATACTTTATCTCAGCCACACTGTGTTATTAAAATACAATTAAAGTTTTACTTAAAATAACAGCCACCCAAAATGGGCAGCTTTGTGCAAATTGTACCTGTGAACTTTTACATCAAACAAAAATCACAAACCTGGGTTTAACTATGCAAACAGATACAAAGCCTGCTGTTGGATAAATACTGCATGGGTGATTATCTTTTAGCTGGCAACAAGTTATTTAACCCCAACTGCAATGAATATTTTCTTTGTTAAATAACCATATGAAAAGACATTTCCTGTTTTCTTCAAACAGAGGTTTGTCTGTTTAAGATGAGTCAAATAATTAGCATGGATGAAGCAGAGATTGCTCTACTAAAATCAGGTGACAAACCTGTCCAATGCCTTATCAAAAGGTGGAAGGATAATTGGAGACCATCGTCTTCAAAAAAGAAATGTTGTCGGAAAAAATCCTGAATTATGGGGATCATTTAACCACTTATGGCCAAATTTAGTAAAGGTTTGCGTTTACTAAAACGCATGCAAACCCATTGCACACGCAAAATAAAGTACAAACTGATCTACTAACAGTGAATAAACGGATTTGCGTCTTCCAAAGGTGCAAAATTGCGCGTTCTTGTCGAGTTAGTACGTTTGCCTCAATGAATATGTAAATTTGGTGTTTACAAGCAATTTTGCATGGAGTGGGAGTCACAGTTAGGCTGCTGTTTTGAGAATAGGTCACGTGCTGCTGACTTTACAAATGGTGCAAAACACAGCAGCTCCATGGACACACAGTACCGATTCAGAACTATTGTGGTGCTTAATATACTGTTCTGGTTAAATCTAAAAGAGATTTACATTTAGCCAATTTTTTTTTTTTTTTTTTTGCTATATTTAGCCAGAAATATTGTCACAACCAAACTTCCAAGTTAGATTTGCTAAGAGCTTTGCTTCAGTCTTGAGGAAAACAACTTTAAAACTAGAGCACATATATACTACCCAAAGTATAAACATATTTTGAAAAAAGTACTGTAATGTGTAACTGGAACACATTGCCAAGTGACATAACTAAAGCAAACACTAAAACAATTTTGGAAAGGCATTTTCTCATAGGGTAAATTTTTGGTCTATTTCGCAGTCATGGTCTAGTCACCATTGTTAGTATGGGATGTACTATGATGGTAATAGAACTTAATGAGCTGGGTTATCTCTTTTTGACATCAGAAATAATATTATTTCTGCTGTTGTTGTTGCTGTTGCTACTAACGTGTTACAATGTGTCCCTTCTAAGGTGGTGCGGAAAACTGATGTTGTATTAAGAGAAGCATCTTGGATTGACTCCAGAAAGATTACCCTAACAGCTAATGTCGATAAAAATAAATCTAATTAAATAAATTCAACAAATACAATACAATCGATGCAATAACAGTTATATTTTGATTAATATTATTCTGGTTTTTATGCTTACCTAAAAAAGATTCAATATACATGCTCATTTTAGATCTTTTTTTAATTTGATTATAAACAAAGAAATAAAAAATAAATTTGCATACGGACACATTGAAATACCTCTTTCAAATATGTTTTGTCTTAAAATCTTTAGTTGTGTGACTAATTGTTTTTGCTGTAGTGAGATAAACAACAACTCCTGACATGCAAAAACATACTGAACTGAAAGTTGTTTTTAATAACTTTATCACAATCTTTAAATTCTAGAAATATACTGTTGTAACGCTTGTAATTGCCATTCTAAGAGGGTCATTTCCAAAACTTTCTCCATTATCCTTCCAAACATTCATTCATCCATTCATTCATCCGTCCTTCCAACCGCTTACTAAGGGCATCCAGTACAGTGCTAGCCTCTAATCTGCAGGCCTGAGCAGCTGGTGCCTTGTGGTTGACAGACAGCAGGGCTCTTATTATTGTACACACATGAATTCACTAAAACACACACATGCACATACACACATGTATACTCCACAGTTCTCTAATGTGGTAGGCCAGCTGCCAGTGGCGTGCCTTTCCCCTTCACCAGTGTGACCTTAACGATACTGGTGCAGTTCCTGGTGCTACTGCTTAACTCAGGGGACTTTCCAGTTTTGAGGTGAGACAGAAAAGATGAATGTGAAAAACCAAGTTTGTATTCAGAGAAATAAATAATTAATTAATTTACTAACCAGAATTTAGATGGATTTAAAACAAAGACTCAGGAAAGAAGCTTTAAGAAGTTATTTCTGGTAAAGTCTTAAGTCAGAGAAAAACAGACCTATACGTCTTCATACACTTCTTTACAACTTCATTTATATTGCATTAATTCACAACAGTCACCAAAGTGTATTGTCCCTCTGTTCTTCACTTCTATGCATGTAGTCTCGAATACTTATTTTAGCTATAAGTCATAAACAAATCAGCAAAAAAATACATGCAAGATCTTACATGGGAATATCCACATAGAATTAACAGTCCAACTTTTCTCTGCCCAACCACGGCAAGCCTATCCCAGCTTGCAGACAGCACATCTGCTGGTGAGGTTAACGATCTCTTCCCATCGCAGAAACATGAAGATGATGAATGTTTTGGCCACAGAGGTTTTCTGAGGTTTCTTCTGTAGAGCTTAGCTTCAGACTTACTCTGTCCATCTTTTCTCCTTTCTATGAACCCTTTAACGGTTGTCATCATGCAACTATGTCTATCTTAGAAACTATTAGTTTTCATTATACTACCACTCTATTCCCTCTCTCTGTATAAATGATTAAATTAATTTACAACTGAGTAAATAACCAGAATAACTAAATAAATACTTGAACATTTGTTTAGGTTAAGAACTGTGGTAAAAGTCAATACCAAATTATTAAATACTTGATTGAAAAAAGCTCAGCAGATGGTTCTACAATTATTTGTTCACTTTAATTTCTTTTTTTTTACCATTCTCTAATGAAAGGGATATTATATTTTATCATACTATTTTCTTTATTTTATAATTTTTTTTTACTTTTTCATAACAAATAGACTGCCATTCTACTGACCTGGAGCAAATTTGCGTCCACACATATGGCCTCCATGGCCAGCTGCATCTATTCACAGGAGGTGATAGTGAGATCAAAGCAGTCATCTTGTCAACCAGAACTAAACTGTTCATTCACCCACACACATTCTCGCATGGCTATCCCAAAAACCTTGCATTACTTACCATTTTACTTGCATAACTTACTATTTTAAATGTTTTTCTATTTTATAGTATGCATGTATGTTTGTGAATTCTTTTTGTATGTTAAGTTTTGTCAAAGGCAAATCTCATCTTGTCTTGTCTTGCAAATTATATCTAAAATAGCTGGTTTGAGTTTCTGCGAACAATTATCTTATTTTATTGAACAACTGGATGGCGAAGTGATGACAAGATATTGGCAGAAGTTTTCTCTACTTGGGATTAGCGATCCCTATAATCTCTGCGTTTCATTGATACAGTATTTCATTGTCACTCAGCAATGGATATGAAGGTTCTGCTCGTGATTGGAAAATTAAATATTAACTTATCTGTAAAGGCCCTGGCATCCATCTCTGACCACTACTGCTGCGACTGGTTTAGAGATCGGTTGGTGCCGTCCAGAGCAAAAGTCACAGTGACGTCAGCTGCACGTCCTCTATAAGGACTTCTGTACCCAGGAAGGTTAGCAATTCGAACAGCATAGGGCCTAATGATAAAGGAAAACTTCACACACTCAAAGAATTCAGGGTATTGTTAATCAGTAGCAGCTACTAAGAAGGGGATGGAAGATGTGATAAAGATATTGTTAATTTCTTTTTTCCTGAGATCATTATTCAAATGTTAGATTAAACACTCTGCAATGAACTAGTGATATAATCAGGGTGAACCCTGCCTTTCGTCTGCTGGATAGGCTGTAGCTTGCCCATGATCCTGAAGTAGACTAAGCCGTATAGAAAATGAATGAATTAATTTATTTAAACACTTAAAAATATCTGTGTATGTCATATCAAGTGACAAAAGAGATGACAAACAAATGGGTATTATGAAATTATGAAAAAAAAATTCAGTTGTATATTCAGTAAATCTTCTTGACTAAATGAAAGACACTTGGATACAACCTACTTGTTTCAACAAAAATGTTTCATTGGCAGTAGTCTAGATACCAAATTTCATCTATACAAGTAATTATTTCCAAAATCAGCATTTATAAGTTGCAAATCTAAATAAATTCTTATTTAAAGTTTCATAGCATTCTTTATTTGATAAATCTATGGTACTCAACACAAATATCGTCTGATTGCACTCACAATTTCTATCTTGATTCAAAAGTTAATCCCCTTTTGGTGTAACCTTCCTGATTTACACTGAATTGTAGAAAATCTAGTATGGCTCAAAACAAGTAGTTTAAATGGCTATGAAATGAACCTGAGTGAGAATTTGTTTTATTTAATCAATGATAATAATATGTTTGACCTTGTTTATGTTAGCCTAATCAAGAACAGCTGTTTTCTTTAAATTGTGACCAAGCTAAAAATTGAAGCACAAAAGTCCAGATTTGGACTTCTAATTAAAGGACTTTTGAAATTCAGCTGAGAACAGGTGTATCTTTAATAGGAATTTAAATAAACTGAATATTTCAGCTGATCTTAGGCTATCTTAGAAATGTAGTTTCTCCCCCAGCAGGTTCATACTGGGTCAAGAGTTTACTGATGTATTTTGCTACTGAGCCACTAAAAGCTTTGTAGACCACTTATAGAACTTTAAAGTCTATCCTCTGACAAACAGGTAGCCAGTGCAAGGACCTTCAGAGCTGGAATGATGTGGTGCATTCTAAAGGTCCATTTATGCTCGATGCAAAAGACTGAAACTCAGACCAGTGGACAGCTCCATCTGTCTCCTGCATCAGTTACATGTGTAATTTGGTCCATTTTCAAGGGGGTTAGCTATCAGTTGACACACAAAACAAAGCAAAACCACCAAATACTGCAGAGACAGAAAGAGGAACAAACCATAGAAGAAAAACAGGAACAAGAAAAAAGGCATCTAAAGAAGATGTAGAAGAAGGTGAAGAGAACCAGAAAAAAGTTGTAGTTTTATTCTTTTACTTTTTGTGATCTTAGCTAACGGTTGCGAACAAAAACTTTATAGAGATGGATTATTGCTCCCAACCAGTGTTAAAACTGTAGACTTTATTTAAATATATGGACAGAGCCTCGCAGTGGGTTTCCGTAGAGCAAAAGTAAAGCTTGTTGGGTGGTTCATCCTGTTATCATTTCGACAGCGTCCCACAAAATACAAAAACAGACAAAGAGCTGGAGGTGAGAGGGGGGCTGCGAGTATTAAGGTGGATGATTGATGTCTATGAAACTCTGAGCTGTGATTAGTTAAGAGCTAACTCAGCTTTAACTGGAGCTAACCAGCTAAAGAAGGTAGGTGGGCTAATACTACCTGTTAGCTGGCTAAAAACTGTTATTGCTTCTCTCAACCTTCTTTTTGTGGATTTTGGATACCTGTCAACCAAATGACACCTATAATTAGGCCGAATTTCAAGATTAAATAAATAAAGTCTTTACGGATGAGTTATAAAACATTTTTGCACCGCTTTGGAACCCCTAGCACATAAAGAGAAAATTGCAGTTTTTGGCACTTGTCCACAGGCTTCAGTTTTTTCCAATGGAGGTTTCTGCTTGGTTAAAACAAAGAAGTGAACTCTGAATTCAGCACTGTCCACTTGTTAACGAACTGACTCAACAACTATGGCAAAGTGAAAGACAGATGGGAAGGCAGTGACATAACTATGCTGTTCCCATTTACGTACATAAGGGAGCATAATGGGCCTTCTTTGAGAACTTGTGAAGCAGAGTTCTGAGCTGTAACTGTCTAATTCTTTTTGTTTTTTTATTTGTTTATATACTTACACAAACATTCATTCACAAGTTCATTCACATGAAACAACAAAAAGAGGGAGTTACAACGTGAAGGAAAATTAGAAATATGCCTTCTCTGCATGTATTGATTCATGGTCTGCTGTGATTATTGCTCTGGTTCTCTTGTTAGTAATAGCTATTGTGTTTGCTAAAACGTTTGCTAAAAGTTTTGTTAAAGCCATGAATTACAAAGTAGTGTGGGAACAAAAATCTTATATGTGTTGCAAAAGTTTGGGTATTGTAAATCAGATGATTTTTAGAAGTTTTAAATAAATCCACACAGATGTATTATCTGTCCCTAGAAACAAAACAGTTGCAAAGTGTCTCCATTATGTGAAAAAGTTACGGGAACTTGAGGTTGGAGTTAAGATAAGTGTTTCTGCAGTTCTGTGTTGAGTCACTGTTCTTGCAACACTCACAAAGTGAGGTCAAAGGTCACACAAGGTTATGCCTGTTTCATTGGAAGCACCCATAATTCCTGCAGTCACAAGCTTGTTGTGCGGCTCCAGCGATTGGATACAAGGGAAAAAAGGAGTCAAGCTGGGAATGACTTGAGAGAGAAAGCTTTTTTTTTTTATTTTAGAGCCTTATCGTCTGGGTATTTAACATCCCCTCATTCGCAGACAGGAGTCGGCTGTAATGACACAATTGTATCCAGATGATTGTGATGGAGGGGAGGATCTTTTCAAAGTGTTTTCTCACAAGCTTGTTTACTTGCACTCTGTCCTACTCAAAAACAAAATAAAGAGCTAGTTGGAGTTCATGACTGACACAAACATAATTATTAGGCTGTGCTTTTATTATATGTTGATTAGCTACATGATACCATAGGATTAAACCACAATGTCTAAAGACAGTTTTACAGTGGAAAGATTTCATAATGTGCACTAAAGAGTCAAAATCTAAATTATTAATTGAAAAAGACATTTTAAAAAAGGCAAAAAGTTAGTTTTAAAGTGAACTTGGATGCATTATCTAAGATTTTGGCTTTAGGAAAATAAAACAAACTTAATGATTTTAATTACGGTTATGAATTTATACTGACATTAACTGTGACATCTTTCATAGTTCATTGTTCACTCCAAAACCTACCAGCATCCAGACTACAATGGTCAAAACAGATTTGTTTGTGAATTGAAGGGTCAAATGTGACCTGAGGTCGAGCACCCCTTTGCTCAAAGAACTAGCTGTGGGTCCACCGGTGGAAAGTGATATTTAGATAACTTACCATGGTGTAAATTTTACAGCTAGTATTCAGAAGGAAAAGTAAAGCAGCACAAATTTTTGTGAGTCTCCCTAGTAGGCCATGGCTAGAACAAAAAGTTCAATTACTTATCAAAAATTTGAATGATAAAGAACAAAAGAAAAGGTGTATCGCTTTCACCAACTTGATTGAAGACTGTTTTCTAGATCAAGAGTGGCTGCTATTTATTCTTGAAAACCTGTGGCGAATAGGAAGGGTGTTGAAGAAGTGACCTGAAAAAGGTGGAGAAATCCAATAGAAGCTAAAACTCAGACTACCACAGAGCTGTCATCTAAAGTTTCTAACTGAAGACTCAAGACTCCTAATGTCAGCTATAATCTGAATGTTTAACCAACATGTGATAACATTTGACTGATGCCAATATACTTATATCCCTGAAACCAGTGAGTTGGGGATTTTATGGCTACCACTGCCAGATATTCTTTGTTTGAGTGCGATAACTCGAACAGTTTTTACAATTGGATTTTGGTACTCGATATACCAAGGGGACGACTCTGTTCAAATTTCACGATTTGGGGATTTACGATTTCCCCACCAGGTGGGGCTTTATGCACAAAAAAAATCTGATTTTAGCTATATCTCTGGAACTATTTCTCACACTGATTTCAAATCAAGTGCAAATAAAAGCTCATGACCTCAGGATACATCCTGTTTGACATCATACCGGGCTGGTTCAAAGCTTTAACACCAGGTGGACCTTTGTGACTAAACACGTGAGGCTTTATATTATTATATCCCCGAACAAAGAGTATCGAACATAATGATTTCATCACGACCGCTGCCGGCGCCAGATACTCTTCGTGTGAGCGCGTTAACTTGAACAGTTATCACAATTGGAATTTGATACTGTGTGTACCTGTTTAGGTCCCCTTGGGGACAACCTGCATCAAATTTCAGCACTAGTTTCCTCATAAGGGGCACTTTATGCACACAAAATTGGATTTTTGCCTATATTTCTAGAACTATTTACAACTGGATTTTGAAACACATTATACCTGTTTAGGTCCCCTAGAGGATGATCTGTTTCAAATTTCAGTTAAAAAAATCTAATTTTTGGCTGTACCTCTGGAACTATTTCTCTCATTGACCTCAAATCAAGTGCAAATAAAATGTCATGATGTCAGGATGCATTCTGTCATAATGCCATATCAGGCTGGTTCAAAATTTCCACACCAGGGAGAGCTTTGTGACTGAACATGTGCATCGTTTGTTGGGGCCTGCCAGGTGCGGTTTTCTCTGCTCCTCCTCCCAGATCTCCAGAGCGATTGGCTCCAGCTGTGACTCATCACCGTCATCAGCTATAAGACCAGGGACTGCCATGCAGCCAGTGCCAGTTTGTCTGCTTACAAGCGGTATCGTCTGGCCCTCTGTAAATTCATTAGTGTCCTCAAAACTGTCTATAGTTAAACTAATTTTGTTATTTTTTCATCCATTCAGCCATCCTCCACCCGACTTCCTGGATCTGCCACTGTGTCAAAGTTTTCTTCAGCTGCCTGAAACTTCCGGGAACCCCGACTGGACTCTGGTCTCTGCACTGCCTCAGCTCCACAACCTCCATTCCTCTCAAGTACCCCTTCCTGAATAAACCCAATCTGAAACATCTTTCGCCTCTGCTAAGGTTCCTTCCCTGCACCCATATCCATAACATCGTTATATTATTGTATTGTGTCTATTTGAGGATTGGGGAATTGGAGGATTGGGGTGTCCAGGGATATAATCCCTAGCTGTCACCTCAGAAGGCATAGGCCTTGTTGTATAGTGTATATTCAAGGATTGGGGAATAGGATATATGGGGGCGTTCTGGGATATATCCCTAGCCGTCACTTTGACAGCCTAGGCCTTGTTATGGGTGCCAATGCTGTAAAGCAGGGGTGATCATTATGTCGACCAGTGGTACCAGTCGATCGCATGACATAATAAAAAAAATATGTTAATCTATCATCCATCTCGTCACTTGATTGTTATATAGGGTAGCCAGCGCAGCTACAACAGCGCTTCGCTAACACACTGAGTCCTCAGATTTCAATAAGCTGAACTAAAAATTGCCATTGATCTGTAAAATTATTAAACTGTCTCATCCTGCATCCTGAAAACACATACTGTGGCACACAGCATTCCCTCTTAGGCATTTGCCAGCAGCGCAACAAAAGTTATATCAAAACATGTATCTTGGCCAGAGAAGTGTGCTATGACTTAGTCTCCACAAAAGTCATTCTGTGTTTACATAATTTGCAAAACCTATGAATTTCCTTTTAATGAAATGAATCAGTTCACAGCTTTTATTGGTACACCATGGACATAAATGATTCTTTAATGTCAATTCCTTCTCTTCTCTTGCAATATAAATCATGCTGTAGATGTGTCTGCATGTGAGATTGTTTGTTCACAGCTCCTACATCAAATTCGTTAGCATCTTTGATGTCAGTACATCCAGGTACATATCCAGCCTTTGAGGACATCCTGGGCTTAGCCTTGACCAAGCATAAATGTGTGTGTGTGTTGGTATATATTCTCTCTCTCTCTCTCTGCTTTCTGCTTTTTTAAACCTTAAAACTCTACACTGACATATAAAAGCAGAGCAGCCTCTTCAAAATATCCTGGCCGTCAGGAATTTTTCTTTTTCTTTTTTTGCTGGACATTTTGGATGTCTTTGGATCTTGGTTACAGTTTCAGTCAAGGTCTTTCAAAGCCATAGCAAACATACAAGACAGAGATGATGATGAAAGTGTGTTTCAGCTCTATGTATTTGTGTGCACATATGGTATCATAGCAAGGTTTTATCGAGCGAAACTAAAAGTTCAGACTGTGGGATGAGAAGATGACAACTTGGTCAATATTTCCATTAAGCTAGCGGTTACTTCACTTCACACCAGTCTGACATTTAGCTCCCTTTAGTGTAGTGTGACTTCGCTCATGGAGAACTGCTAAGTAAAATACACAGACACCTAATACCTGTTTCTCAGGAACATGAAATTCAAAAAACAAGTTACTAGTAAAAATAATGCTTATAAACTTTATATCTTGCTGTAGTGACTACATTATTCTCTTGACAAATATAGACAGTAAAAAATGTCATCTGTATTAAAACGTGTTGTATATATTGGATGTTTTTATTCAGTTAATAGCTGAATATCAAGCCACTGTGACCTTTAACACCAGTTAAGAGAATGTTTTAACTTATTACCTCTGCCAAGGACATTATGTTATCGCCAGCGTCTGTGTGTCTGTGTACAACATAACTCAAACAATTATGGACTGATTCTCATGAAAATTTCAGGATATATCTAGAACAGGAAGATTAACAAGTGATTACATTTTGGAGGGGATCCGGACCACCGTCTGTATCCAGGAAGGTTTTGAAGGATTCTTTAACATTATGAGATAGGCACTAATGTAAGCGCTCATGTGATGACAGCTGACGCCCCTTATAGCCCATTTCTGTTTGTCCCTCTGTCAAAGATCATGTGTGACTGAGCTCTGAGAGATCTATCACTCTAAAGTAAGCCCAAGCGTCTTTCTAGTCATTTCGAAGACACACACACAAAAAAGGGAAGAGTACCCTATATCATTCTATTACAATCTTTGATACACACGATGACACAAAACCGTACGTGACAACAGCATGTGACAGAGCGAGACTGTCTCATAGGACATGAACTCGTCCTAGAGGTGTCTTTTAAAAAAATCAAGTAATTAAAATAACATATGTGCTGTTTTGCAATGCTTGTACCGCATTGACATGCGAGTGTTATTATATAACTCTATCACGAATGCCCACATTACTTACTAAAACGTTTAAGCATATGGTCTAAATCAGGGGGTGGTAACCTGCGGCTATAAGGTACCCCGTTTCCCTGGAGCATTTTTTTAAAGTGTGCAAATGGGAAAAGATGGGGGAGATTTAGTGGCCTCAACAGCCATTGTTCTCTGGGCTTTTGGCCTGGATGTTTTGACTCAAGCCCTGGTAACCAAAATCAATATACTGTAGGTCAGTGTAACGCGGACTATTAACCAGACAATCTTAGCTGCATGCTCTTGTTTTTTTATGGGAAAACTGTGCTGCTTGGCAGAGGTCTGTGCTCTCCGAGTGCTTTTCTATATAGTTTATAGATTTTACTTTGACATTTTCATCCACCCAAAACTGAAAAGTTTAATGAAGCAGATGTGATGTCACAGTTACATTCTGTTTCATTTCTCACATATCTACTCATTAATGGCAAAAATGGAATGAAACATCCATCCATCCATTTTCTACTGCTTATTCCCGAACGGGGTCGCGGGGGGGCTGGAGCCAATCCCAGCTACACAGG
>JBAMHX010000014.1:21739710-21753489 GCA_037177515.1 Pseudomugil tenellus
TAAATTAAATTAAATTAAATTAAATTAAATTAAATTAAATTAAATTAAATTAAATTAAATTAAATTAAATTAAATTCTAATATTTATTATGATGCTTATAGTTAAGGGTGCTTATTTTATGCAAATTTCACCATGCAGGTGCTGAGCCATGATTGGTTCAAACTCCAGCAGATCATGGAAATAAATCCACCTCTGGAGACTTGTGATAATGACAGATAAGCCCCTCATTGCTCTCTCCTCTGCTGCAGAGGGGTGGACTTTTCTGCATTTTCACTTTTAATGCGCCTACCATCTGATGTTTGGTCACGGGGCTGTAGAGTCAAAGAGCGAATAAAGGTAACCCTTTTTTGTCGTGTTTGGACTCCTTGAGCAACCCAACAGACGTACACGGAACTGCAACCAAGTCTGCACCACTGATCTAAATTACACCACTGATTATCATCCAATTGAATGAAAATTATCAATACTTATCAGCCCATTCCTATGGGTCAGCAGGGCCCTAAAGTGTGGTGGCAGGTTGCTATGAAATGTATTCCTTTCACTAATCAGCATTGATACAGTAGAAAAAGACATGGTGAATTTCACCCCTGTATTCTGTTATTTTTCAATACAGATTGTGCATTCATGCAAATTAAATTTGGTTCACAATGAGAGTTAAACCCACCAATAAATGCCTTTCTGCTAATTTCCATCAGAAACATCCATTTTATTGCACTTTTCCTGCTTTCCTACACGATACGCAGGGGAATTCCACCTGCATTCTCATCATCCCTCCAGCTGTTTGAGTGGGTATTCTTCAGAAATTCCTCCTACTGCAATGTTTGTACCTTACCAGAGAAAAGTCCAGACAGCCTCCAAACAAAAGGCCGCAAATCATTTAGTCACTGAATAAATATTAGTTTGACTGCACAATATACATTAAATATAAAGAAAATTTTATGTTACAAGCCTATTACCTCGAGAAAACCAAAAGATGACCAGACTACATGCACTTTATTTATTAAAGTTTATATATTTCAGACAAACTATCATATTTGCATTTTATCAGCATACATCATAAGCAGTACAACTAGTTCTGGTTTATTGGATATTTAATTCATAAATCAAATATATAATTTACTAACCCCACCTCATGAGCTGGTCTGAAAGTGGAAAAAACTATAATCATGGTGTTCATTTGTCTTCATATACATAGCACCACTATAGGGTGGTTCTTATATGATAGGAAACAAATTTAAAATAGTAAATATTGAGTTGAAAACATACCTGACATTTAAATAGACAGTGGAAACAAGTGTGGATTCAAATCATGATAATTTTATCAGTAATGAGTGAAAATTAATGTTATTCATACTTGACAGTATTCCCATTTGGTGAGTATAACATGACATTAAATGACAGTTGTGGTCCATTCAATTCAATTCAGCTTTATTTGTATAGTGCCATTTCACAGCAATCTCAAAACTAGGGCCCAAACGATATGGATTTTTGAGGCCGATGCCGATACCAATAATTGGCAGAAGACAATTCCTATAACAGATTAATCAGATGATTATTTATTATATAGTTTTCAAATTAAACTAACTTGTGTTTTGTGTCCTTAATAATTACACCAAAAAATGAATTGCAGACAGTACATTTTTCTCTTTCATAATAGTTTGTAAAATAAATAAACATAGTAAACTTGCAGTCCGAGAGTCAAGTGCTCTGTTTAGAATATATGGAACTATGAGATCTTTTATATACAATTAAACTTGGTCATGTAGAGTATCATTACCCAGATGTAGGACGTGACAACCAATACTGGAAGGCAGACTCGGGTTGTTGAATGCGATGTAAATGCTTTTATTTTAAAAAGGAAAATAAGGAGAACTGAACCAAAACGCCAAGTTCACAGCCTACAACAGCCCATGGTCAACTTCCAGCCCGAGCCTGTGAGACACACCGAGCTCAGGCCACAGAGGTTCTTAAGAAGGGTGCCAGCTCACACATCTCCAGGTGTGGCTCATGGCACTGATGACGGCACCTGAAAGAGACAATTTAGGCGGGGCCGTCACAAAAGCTTTACATGTGAGGAGAAGAATGTTAAACTATCCACCCATCCATTTTCTTAACCGCTAAGATCCAATTCAGGGTAGCTGGAGCCAATTCCAGCAATCACTGTGTGAGAGGCACACCCTGGAGAGTTCAGAATGTTAAACTATTCTAAACATAAGTAAAAGAAGCATATTAATTTGTTTCACTCTTGGGGGGAATTATTCTCTAAGATCAAGTGTGAGTGTGTGTGTGTATGGTTGTTCGTCTATGTGTGTGGCCCTGTGATAGACTGGCGACCTGTCCAGGGTGTACCCCGCCTCTCGCCCATTGTCACCTGGGATTGGCTCCAGACCCCCCGCGACCCCGTTCGGGAATAAGCGGTAGAGAATGGGTGGATGGATGGATAATAATAATAATAATATATTTACAATCTTGAACATTTATATTATATTTAAAAAAGACCTGAAAAAGCAAACCTCCACCAAGCCACACATCCCCCATTTTAATCATCTCTTCCTGGTCCCAGAAAGGAGATATTCTGAACATTTCATGAGAATTCATACATTACTTTTCAAGTTATGTTGTTCACAAACAAACAGACAAACTCTGCCGAAACATTACCTCTTGGTGGAGGAATAATAGGGTTAGTCATGGTTATATCACAGAATATCAAATATATATATATGCATAAGATACAATTGCAATACCAACTGAGAAAGCATTTGGAAAATGACAAAAATGACAGTTTTATTAAAATAAAACTGGAATGTAAAATATATTTACATAAGGCAATAGAATATATAAATGTTTCAATTTACCATGTAGCACAAACCAAGTTAACTTTTTGAAGTACTTTATGAAAGTCATAGTTGTAAAAAAGAAAAATCCTGTTATTTATTTCTTAAATATACATGAAAATGGACATTTAAGTCATTAATCATCATTATAATGCAGACAGACAGTAATGTATCGCACACCACAGCAGAAAATAGGATTGGAACCAGCCATACATGTAGTAGCTTCCATCTGTACCTGAAAGAATCAGTGCAAAATGAAATATTGTTTTGATTTATGCAACAAAATTATTTGGTTATGGTCCATTGGGAATGAGAAACATTTTCATTGTTCTTTTGCTCAAAGTCACAGTTTAAATTTCCTTGTTTAGTTTGATTTTAGTTTTTTTCGGGGGTTTTTTTGTTTAGTTTTTTTTATAATCAAAGCAAAGTTTAGGAGAGCAATGTTCGCATCACATGACCACAGCTGTCAAATCAGTATGGAGCAGTCCACATCACATGACTACAACACTGCGGACCCGGCTTGTATTTTGTCAGCAACATCTCAATTATGCATGTAACATTTAATTTATTACGGAGAAGATGTGATATTTAGTTTGGAGACTTTCTGGACACTTCTGGTATGAACATTGCATTGGGGGGAATTTCTGGGGAATGCTTGGACAGCTGGAGGGACGACGAGAATGTAGACAGAATTCTCTGCGAACCACCCAATACTTCATCAGTACTGATCAAGTAATGAGTGGTTCCTCAGTAAGTACTGTGTATGATGTTTCACTTTACTTTAGGGTACACAAACCTTGTAGGTACAGGGTAGGTATTGAGGAAGTAATGGGTGGTTCCTCAGTAAGCACTGGGCAGGATGTTTCACTTCACTTGAATGAATAAATAAAATAAATTTCAGCCAGGTAGTGAGTTGGTATTTAAGAAGTAATAGTCAAGTAAAGTCAAGAAAACATAATTACCCAAATATGGAATTGCTAAAGCCTTACATCCTTATTGGTTGTACAAAAGTTGGTATCCAACTACGTACATCGACGACATGTCCAGGATGTATGCTGCTTCTCACCTGATGATTGCCGGGATTGGTTTCAGCTTCCCTGCAACCCTGAATTGGATGAAGTGGTGGGGAAATGAATTAATTGCTATAAAACAGGTTTGACTGCAAGCTTTTTGGTCCCTCGTTTAAAGGAAATCGAGAAGAAGAATGATCCCTCCCGATGAGCTGGCAGATGTGGCTGATTAGTTCTTTCATGAGTAAACAAATTTTGTTAGTTTCTGATTAGTCCCTTTATAACTAAGCAATCTTTAGGCTCCAGTAGTTCCCGATTAGTTCTTTTGGTGTACCATTACTCTCTGTTTAGTCCCTTAGTAACTCCTTAGTACCTCCTCAGTAACTATGCATGTAACTACACAAATTTTGCGTTCCATATTATAAAGTGTTACCCATTTAAATTAGTGGTTCAGACTTGGTGGGAGTTCAGGTAAGTCTGTCAGGCTGCTCAAAGAGTCCAGATATGGCACAAAAGGAGTACCTGTATAGTCGCTCTTTGATACTACAGGCCATTGACCAAACCTTAGACCGTTGATGCATTGGGAATGAGAATTTGTTGATTTAAGTATTTTCAGTATAAATTCTGGTGAAAAATGAAAAATATAAACATTTTACCTTTAGCTTTCAAGATGTATTCCCAGAATGGTTTCTGATTGGTGCCATTGGTCAAGGTGCCATAGATCATTAATAACATCATTTTTCCTTTTAACCCAACAGATCTACATTATGTCTCCATTTATGGATAAGTTTCTTATGGGCTTATCATATTTTTGTGATTGGATGTGTAGCAGGACTGATCTATGATATCTAGAACACATCATTTTTCTTCAAACATACACATATGTACCCTAAGATATGTTTGTGCTAATGCGACAGGGGAAAAAAGAGAACGCTGGTGGGAAGGATGAAAATTTAGATTGTCAGCCAGCTGGCCAGCAACTGCAGCACAACTGAACTCCCCGTGCTTTCTGGCAAAGTGAAAATACAACAGCCACAGGCTTGGGGAGGGTTGAAAAGAAGATATGTTTGTACTGAATCCTGATGTGAAATTATCTTTGTTGCTGTTCAAGTGAATCTTGAGTGTAAGTTTTCTGTCTGTACAAACATTGGAGAAGCTGATGATCGTCTGGTTTCTAAGCTAATTTTTTTCCCTCTGCCTCTGCCTCACTTTTCTGTGTGTGTGTGTGTGTGTGTGGGGGGGGGGGGGTATCTTATTCTTTGGTATAACACATCCAAATGTTGCATATGTGATATTTTATATTGCTGAATCTAATATTTCTGTTTGTTTTATGTAAAATTAACACAAAATCCCAGAAACCAGGACAGTTCATCAGCTGAATCAATGTGGGCACAGGAAAGCAGATTGACAAAAACATAAAACATCTGTTACCCATATTTTGTGATTGTTTCAGGAGAAAAGTTCCACAGTTTTTTCTGAGGGTCATCATCATATTGCTCTCTGTCTAAGTCCAAATGGAATTCTCTCTGTCCTCCTCTTGATCTCTTTCAGTAGCTCCTATTGAGCATCAAAGCCTTCTCACTGTTCCTATGGAGCAAGAACCCCCTCTACTGTCTAAACATTACTCAAGTCCTTTCCAACTGAGAAACAGATTGGATTTGAACCTGCGTGTGAACTTAACATCTACAGTGTATCGTTGGCCAAAGGAAATAGAGGCCTGCGTAGAAAGACGTTTATCTCGTTTGGCGTCTAATTTACCTTCATGGGTGAAAAGAAAGCATGGATGGAGTCTGAGCTGAATTTTAAAGACAAGCAGTGTATCTGTCTGATTTTTCTCAATTTGTTTAGATATCAATAGATATTATATATTATATATACATATGTGTAAATAAGATGGGACAGATCAGATCAGTTCTGTAAAAGAACCATTGCTTTGTTCATTGTGAATTAAATATGCATTTATACCTGATGCTGTCACTTTTACTTTATTCTTTAAGCTGTAATTCCTTTAAATCAATATTCAATAGTGTCCTCAAAGAACTCTATGCTGAAGAACAACAAATGCTTACTAGAGAAGACAGTATGTTATCAAAATCCAGGGTTGACAACAAGTCCAGAATGTGTTTGTACAGCATGGAGAGGGTGTGGCTGTTGCCTGTTACTGTTTTAATTAAATGGGCTCTTTTATTAATGTGTCAGGCAAGGTCAGAGATCGAACCGGCAACCTGCTTGCTGTGAGGCTACAGCGCTAACCACCTCACCACCATGCAGCCCCTCAGGCAAGGTCATGATCTGAAATACTAACTTTTAGTGTGTTTGCTTTTTCTCAGACACATTAAAATGCCCAGACACGCATACATACACACAATTGCACATCAATACACAGTTTCAGACCCTGATAAAATACAGCTTCAACAGCCAGACAAGGGCACAGCCTGGTGGGTGTCAAAGGGAGTGTCACCACATCTGCATGAAGTTCATACAACTTGTGCACCTACTGGATAATGTCTACGTTTTTCATACGATCACGGTTAAAAGAATGTGGACATTCAGAATATTTCCAAGTGTGGAGAATTAAAAGCAGGTCTCATCAAGAGGTAAGCATTTTTAGTAAAAGGTTTAGACAGCATACTGGCAGCCTTATAATATTGTATAAAAGGCACGTGTCGATAAATGTTGTAGCACTAATTTTAAATACTTCTAAAATGCAGTGGTGTTTCATGTAGGCCTATATGAGTTTTGGTGGAAAACATTTGCATGTTGATGCTGAGTGATTTTAAAATTTCTGTATGCATTTTTGTATTTTGTATATGGGCCCGTATTTATAAGCTACATGTAGTTTCTGGGGAATCCTGTTTTACAACCAAACAACGAATACAAATGAAATGCTACAATACTGTTTTTTATCATATACTATTGTAAATAAATAAACTACTCTAGATATCATTTTGATTAAAAAAAATAGCTAAATATGATATTAAAATATCATAAACTGGACATATATTAAGCTGAAACCCTCAGAGCAAGATAATGGTGGTGCCTACTCAACAATCAGAAAGTTAAAGAAGATATCTGTTTATCTAAGACGAAGATGAAATTATATTGCACACAGCCACCAGTATGAAATTCAAAGTAAAGTACCGCTATGATCAGGCAAGCCATCGAGGCCCCGAAATTTTATCCATCCATCCATTATCTACCGGTTATACCCTAAAAGGGGTCATGGATGGGGGGGGTGGAGCCAATCTCAGTTTACATCGGGCGAGAGCCAGGGCGCACCCCAGATAGGTCACCAGTCCCCAGAAATTCTAGTAAAGTTAAAAAGATAAATGTAAATGATAAATCCAATAGCATTATAATGATGACAAATTACATCACTGTGTCATGAAGGCTAAGTTTTGAATTTTGTCATAGATTGGTTAACTGGATTAATTCAGGTTAAAGTGGTAACATTTTTATCTTTCTCCTTTATTCTTGCACATTTCTGCCAATTGAGATTCTCTGTTTGTTCTGCCATCACCTTCTTGACATCGACTGCTTCCCGCCCCATTAGTACAGTTGTCTATACTTACCACCAAGCGAATGCCCAATTTAGATAATTATATCCCTTATATCCCGGATATCCTTCATGTGAGCACGATAACCCAAACAATTTTTACAATTAGATTTTGATACTCAGCATACCTGTTTGTGTCCCCAACGAACGACTTGGGTCGAATTCCACCATTTTGGGATTTATGGTTTCCCCACCAGGTGGTGCTTTATGTACAAAAAATCAGACTTTTGGCAACATCTGTGGAACTTTTTACAATTTGATTTTGATACTCTGTATATCTGCTTATGTCCACCAAGAAGATGACCTTCATCAAATTTTTTGATTTATAGATTTATGGTTTCCCCACCAGGTGGTGCTTAATGCACAAAAAATCTGATTTTTGGCTATATATCTGGAACTATTTGTCTCATTGACCTTAAATCAAGTGCAAATCAAAGGTCATGACCTCAGGATGCATCCAGTCCTGACGTCATACTGGGCTGGTTGAAAGTTTCAACACCAGGTGGAGCTTTGTGACCAAACATGTGCATCTTTATATGACTGTATTGTGTCTATTTGAGGATTGGGGTGTTGAGGGATATACCCCTAGCTGTCGCTTCCGATGGCATAGGCTTTGTTTTAAGTTGGAGTCAGTGTGTTATATTTGGGTCCTATTTTGAACACACACAGTACCAATTTTTCAATATTGTTATAAAGACTATGTGTAAAATATGTACACTTAGCTGTTGTGTGTGTGTGTGTGCTCTTTTCACACACGCGGAGAACATGCAAACTCCACACGAAAAGACCAGTGTTTGAACCACAACACAGGCTCGAACAAGACACCTTCTTGATGTGAGGCCACAGTAATAACCGCTACTTCACCGTGCAGCCCTTGTTCTTTTCATTCATACGTAATCAGACACAAATGTGAGGCTGAGCGTTGCCTGTGGTTTTGGCCGCTTTAGATAAGAACATCAAAGTGTCTGAACACTTATCGTTCCTTGTTCTAATTATAGCAGCGACACAGACACAGAGAAGATTTGCTGGCTGGTTTCATACAAGCAAAACATTCACTCGTAACCCCGTGTGAATGTGTTAAAGAAAAATCATAGCCTTTGATCATCTGGGTGATCAGGTTTTGATGCCATTGTTATTTCAGAATTCAATAGAAGCGGCTAGTGGTTTAGCTTACTACTACTGTAGATGATTATTTTAATAGTGCTGTACTTCTCTAAACTTTATTAACCTTATTTTTCTCCTTTAAGTCTCATTGAAGGTTTCTTTTTTAATAAATCTGCTCTACAGAAAATGCTCTGATTAGCTGCACCCTTTGAATAATATAAACAGTTCAATTGGAAACTACAGTGTATCTTCAAGACTGAGGAAGCATCTGAAACAGTAGCCAAACAAAAAGTGCTCTTCCACTGCATTTACAGAAAAAAAAGGCTGAAACTGTGCACACTTGGGCCAGGATTAATTTCCATACAGAAAAATAACATGACATTTTGAATTGTGAAATATGTCATATAATGTGTGTTAGACAATAGTTATTTGATACATGTTAAAAGAGCAAAAACGATTACTTATTTGCCAAGTTGGACTGTTAACCTCTTTACTGTGTTTTTGCTACCAGAAATTTAGGAGTGGTCTAAAAGCTTCATGAAACTGTAAAGACATAAAGCGCAAAACATCATCCCCCTTCCTGACACCATATTATTTCCAACTGAATGTATCAAATAGGCTACATCTTTCCTGGATGTTTAAATTTGAACAATTTTGCTCACTAAAATTGACGAGGGAGGATGAGGGGATATTGCATTGATTTTGTAAAGAACAAAGTTAAAACATAGAGCTTCACATGTTAAAGAGGTTTACTCCTTTTCAAAAAATCTGATTTGTATTTGGTGTATTGACTGGGCAAGTTAATGATCTTTTGCAGTTGTTGCCCATGTATTTGTTAGTCTAGTAGGTTGATTTTGTGCAACACCATGCTGATATAGAATCACCACCACCTGCTTACTTTTTCCACCTGGTTTTTCACATTTTTAAACAGAAACAGCTGTGACTATTCAATACACAAATATAATGCTCATAAATTAATTTTCATTGGCGTGCTACCAGCGTTGCTTGGATAGTTTCTGCCCAAGGAAGAGACAGATCATGCTGGGACTCATCTCTCTTGAAGTAGCTGTGCAAACCATTGAACAAAGCCAGTGTTTTTCCTCAGGCTGCATCTGTCTGTCCACTAAATGTTAATGTGAGTGTTGCTTATATCTTCAGAGTAATACCACGCTCCAGAGCTTTTATAGAAGCAGCTTGAATAAGTCCACGATAAAGTTATATTTCCATTGCTGAAAAGTTAACTGTTGTTGATGTATGTTATTCCTGTCAAGGACGAGGACACTGGTTTCTTTGGATTGAGAAGAATATAAATTTAATAATGAAGAATAAGAGAGGTTTAACATACATTAAACATTAAAACATGAAGTGAACTATACATTAACTACATTCATACATGATGTCAGAATGACATCAGTTCAGGAGTCTTATGGTTGGACCTTTCAACTAGACATTAATTAAGAGCAAGGTAATTACGGTAATACATGAAATTCCTCTACACTGTGAAAACTGTTAAAATATCAATTTCAGAAAATATTTTCTCTTTGCAGCAATAACAATAAGCTTTGTCTATATGCATGCACCGTCATCGTCACTTTAAAAAATGGTTTTAGTAGTTCATGTTTAAATATTCCTTGTAACAAATGCAGGCTTGTATACTAACTCGCATTTTATGTATTTCTGTAGGACTGTTTTCTCTAAACAAGAGAGGAAAAGCAAACCCTTGTTGCCATTTAGGACAAAAAAAAATGTTAGGTAAATGAACTAATTGCATTTCAAGACTTAATTCTCTCACATCACACCGGCCAATATGATCCTAGATCTACAAGTAGAAATATTTGATATCTTCCTAATATACTGGAGATATCTTTTTATTTAGTAATGTCTATTAGAAATTAAAATATTATATAAAATATTATATTATATAAAATTAAAATAGCCTTTTATGTGAAACTTTTACAAGAAATTAATTTATAGCTATTAAGAAGAGATCGTGCAGTTTGTTTTTTTTCCTCTAGAAAACTCATAATCTGCACTAACTTTAAATGAATCTCAGTCTGATCAATGAAGTTATTACTTTTTCTAAATAATTTTGAAGCTTGTGGTAATATCTAAAAACATAAAGATAAATATAAAGAGGACATTCAAACAGATTAATCGTGTGTCTGCACTCAAAACATTATTTTTCGTTAAGAATTTGACTCTGATTTATGAACCGCTCCATTCAGTAGCATTAACAATCCTGCTTTGTCATGGATGAGAAAATATGTGCATATCAGGGTTTGTGAACATGTGTGCACTTTTATCAACAACTCCATGGCCATGCAGCTGCAGACAAGATGGGAGGCAGGCCTTGTAGAGGTCTGCAACATTCACAGTGACCCACCTGTTTTTTTTCTGTGTGAATGTACGAGTGTGTCTGTCTGACTCCAATTTGTATGTTCCCACCTGTCTCACTCTGCTCTCTAGATTGTATTTCGCCTCCACCTGCCATGTCAGCAATGCTAATCCCTCCCACCAGCTTTGACAGACATGTCTTCGATAAGAAATGACACCCGATCCCTTCACTAACGTTTGATCTGCCTAACACACTCCCACACAAACCGAGCACAGGAGGAAACCAAAAGTAGAGGATGAACTAAGAACATACTTTTTTTACACTGTCATTTTCTGATCATATATCAGTTTGTTTGCTTAATATATTTACTTTATTCCTTTATAAACAACTGTGTACGATTCATGAGTTATGGCTTCTCCAAACAATAAATAAAAATGCTATTGAACCAAAAAACTGGGAATTTTTTGAGAGTTATGTGGATGGGGGGGGGGGGGGGGTTCTTGATACCTTCAAAGGCTTTTCGAATGCATTTATATTATAATTAGGAATACTAACTTAATGAAGCCAGGTTGTGGTTGATATTTAAGTCATAAAGATGCTGTAAGTTTTTTGCCGCTTGTTGTCTAAATAAGTCATAAATGTCACTGTTATGAAGTTTTTTTTTACCACAGAGTTGCTGTCATTGCTTTCCTCTTTGTTTACAGTTTTCAGCTTATTGCTGGTATTCAGAAAGGCAACATCTTACTTACCTCACGAAGAAGCTTGAATCTCATGAGACTCACAATATCAAGGTTATGTCAGAATCCATAGTCAGGTTTCAAACTGGTTGTAGCCAAAATGAAAACATTTCCATCAATCATTACTCAGCACTTCAAGCTAGAGGCGAGTTTCTCTGGAGATGACAATGAAAGATCCAAATTTACTAAGTGGCTTCACATATGATGTTTGGTTCATCTGATGATTATTATACACTGTAAAAAAAATAAATAAATACCCTTCAAATCACCTTATTTATTAAGAGCAATAAAACCTTTTTATTGCAGATTTAATTAAGTTGGGGCAATTTGTAAACAAAAGTTGTCTCAACTTTTTCTGAGATATTTTCTATTTAAAATTATGATTTGTTTCAGCTCAAAGACAGGATTAGACTTGAATATCTATTAAACAATCTGCTTTGAGTTGTCCTCTTAATTTAGGTTCACACAACACCAAAAACCATTTGCTGAGTTTATTTTTAAAAAAAGAACAAACTGGACACTTTGATATTTCAGATTTTAAATATCAGATTTGGGTTCAAGGTTTATTCAACCAGTAACCCCATCATATACTGGTGATGTGTTGAAGCAGAGCTCTGCTTCTCACATAGCTACAATCTTCTCGCCACCATTACCGTGTACTGGAATAGGTGGGTAATGGATGTTTATCATTTTACACAATAAGGTTCATCCTTTCACACCATCATAGAATGGAAAAACAACTCAAATGTAGTTTTACAGTCTGATCATATTCTGTTTGTTTTCTACAGAGACAATTGAAAGAGTACATTTCAGTATTTTTTAATAAAAGGAAAATGTTCTGTGGTCCACAAGCACTTATTACTGATTCCTGTCATGAAATATAATTATCTGTGGTGGAAAACGTTGTAACCAAACCACATTATGTTAATGCTTATCATTTAATTTATCATGCATGTTGTTAAAGTGAATGTGTGGACCTGTGGAGCACAATTCAACAAGAGGATGATTCAAAGTACTTTAATTTAGTGTATAACATTTAATTATATTATTTTACTCTATTCCAGTAAAATAAAGAACATGTATATTTTATAAATGTTACAAATGAGTATTATGTGTTTGTCATTGATTGCATGCTAAAGTACATTTATGACCTATTGAATTTATATGTTTCAGTACATTTCCTCTGATTGATATGAGCACTGCTACCCCTGTCTGCTTTCACGATGACTCCCACCACCCTGGCAGACCCTCTGGTAGATGATGGGAGAATTCTGTCACTAAAGCAAATATTAGTCAAGGCTGTAAGAAGCCTGCACTCCTCCTCTCCTCTGTTGTTATGGCTGACATGTCTTCTGAGTTTCACATGAACTAATTAAATGTTAAGATGAGGTGGCAAAGATACCTGCTGACAGGAAATATCACCACCAAGGTCTCCCTTCTTATTCCAAATGTTTCCTCTCACAAGCTAGATGTGACTGCCCTCCGCTGGTCAGTGTTCAATATTCAACCCAAATGTCAGAATGTAGTGATGTGATGTGATGTAATACTGATCTCTAGTTTCACTACATACGGAAGAAGACAACAAGAAGAAAATCTACCTATCTTAATTCACTAGCAGCAATGGCAACAATTCATTTTGCTGACAATAGATAAAAGACTAAAGCATCAATGTTTGTATGACTGAATGAAAACACGCCAATCCAAAATGAAAGGAAGATGGAAACAGACTTCAAATCACACTGTGTTATTTGTAAATGTTGCTAATGATTAACTGTATAGCAAAGGTTGACAAATGTCACCCAATATTGTAACTATAAGTGTTTTTCAGTATATTTTAAGCATGTAAGAGATGGCTTCCGCTAAAACCTCATAAAAACTTGTTAACTAAGGACTAAACATAAGAAAACCTGTGTTTTTTTTTAAAGAACTGCTGTATTGCTGCCTCACTAGGAACATACCAGGATTAATACACTTTTTTTGCATTTTTTACTACCCATGTGTTGTGTTCTGCCCCCCACCTGCAAAGGCGCGGCTGACTGCACCTCAGAATTACCTGTATATGTCTGTATATGTCTACTGTGTGTTTGGGCTGTACTGGAAACTTGAATTCCACCCTGGGGATTAATAAAGTAATAATAATAATAATAATAATAATAATAATAATAATAATAATAATAATAATAATAATAATAATAATAATAAT